>JBBMOC010000322.1:0-41535 GCA_037975185.1 Centropyge bicolor
GAGGCTCCTAGACACTCAGGACACAGCTTCCCTTCAACTGCTCACACCACAATGTCCTACCAAGCACTAACCAGGCAGCAGGCAGACAGGCACAGATTGCCCACATCTGGCCCTATATAGGCTGGGAGCTGTCCCCAACCCTACCTACTGGGGGTACTGTTTCCACCCTCTCAGCCCTCACAATAAGGTGGTGTGTTTAAAGCCCCCTTTTTTCAAGATGAAAATTTTGTCTTGTAGTAATTACAGCAGTCAATTGAGCACTATGGTTTTTGAATAGATAACTGTTTTGACAGATAAATAAAAAAACATTTAAAGGTATAATCAATGTTCTGAGTTCATTTAACTTTGTAGGCCACTCCGGAAAAAAACAACTTGATTCTGATTTACAGAATCAGAAGTTCAAGTGAGAAATTTGTCAGAGAGGGAAATATAATAAGAACAATAATCTTTCAAATAACTGATATGAGATTGTGCGCCAGCACTCCCATCTGCAGCTTTGTTAATTAAAATGGCACAGCTCATACTATGTACACCCTATGGTGTTTTAGACAATTGCATTAGGTAGTACTGTACTTTTGGCAAGTACTTTTACTTTCAATATTTTAAGTATATTTAAAAGCAAGTAGGCTATTTCCTTTTACTCAAGTAGAAAGGGTAATGTGGTACTTCAACTTTGATTAGAGTATATATTAGTCTTACTTTATTTGTACTTTTACTTAGTGTTTGAATACTTCCTCCGTTACCACTTTTACAGGCTCCCTTGTTAAAATATGCAACATGTCCTTCGATGTAAAAAGCTGTGAATGCTATATGTGCTATAAAGCTAAGCATGCAGAGGTGACGGTCTGACAAGTGTTTGAAGGTTTATCTTGCATGACTCAAACTCTGCTTTGAGAGAGATTGCTGTAGTGAAAGGGTACCAAGAACAATATGTTCAACAGTTGAGAGGGTTTTAATAGTTTTTTAATTATTGATAAAGAAATATGATAGGATGTTAGATACGGTGACCAGACGTCCCCGATTTCCAGGGACCGCCCCCAATTTGAGTGACCTGTCCCCGGTAAATAAAGGCTGTCCGCGAAAATGTCCCCGATTTTGACAATGAATGGGGGAAACATGCGTGCAGACTCGGACACCAGTTATTACGGGAGTCGTAAACGCATCGCCAGAGAATACGTCATATGTATGGTATGTTTGGTTGCGTATGAACCAAGCGGCAACCTCCGGCACTGAAAAATGAAGCCAATGCGGAAGTGCAAAAAAGCTGCAGTTCCTCGAATAACCGCTAGAGCAGGCTGCAGAAGGGAGTCAATTACATCTGAGCCGATCTGAGCCCCATGTTAAAATGTCCGATTTTACGACAGAAAAAAACATATTTACAGCCTGGTTCAAAACATGGTTCTAGTCTCATAAGCTGTTTTTCTACTCCATGACAACTCTGGGGGGGGCGAATTTTTTTATAAGGCGTTCGTTTAAAATATACAGCATACATCATTATGCACAATTCATAGCTGTCAATCTAAGTGGCGCCACTTTGATTGACAGCTATGAACTGACGGTCTAAAGGGCGACACCCCGGCTAATTCAAGTCACTGAGTTTGGGAAAGAGATCGTCGTGGGGTTAGCCGGCTAGCAACGCTATGTAGCATTTAACCTAGCTGGTTAGCCGTAGCTAGTTTGATTATTTCGAATAAAGCGGCTTTTTTCAGCGGCTTTTTTTCAGCCAATAGCGTTCATTCGACCCACCTCAGCTCCGCCCTCGCTCCACCTCTTTGTCCATATTTGGAGTAACCGGAGGTAGGCTACCAAGATGGCTGCGCACTACGATTTGCTTCATTTTTGCTCTTCAGAAACTTATGGGTGACGTCACGGACACTACGTCCATATTTTATACAGTCTATGGTATGAACTTATTTAGTAGGGATGAGCGAGTACACCACTATCTGTATCTATATCTGTTCAACCATCTACATTATCTGTATCTGTACTCGGAGTGGGCGGGGCCTGGGCCGGAAGTGGAAATGGGTAGGGCTTAAAAACGGTACATTATTTTAAGTCTGAAATTGATATGGATTGATCAGCATTTGCTAATCTACTGTATTCAAAGCATATATGCAGTATATAAAGCTTAATTTGTAATATTTATAATATTATATTTATTTTTATGAACTGTAGTGAGAAAGTGTCAGACACTGTAAGAAGCTATATAAAAATATGAATACAGGCTACTTTGTGTGTTCAGCTATATGTGTGTATGTATGTAAGTGGTCTGTGAGACTGTTTATTTTTTAATGATCTGTGTGAACTTCATGATTCATGCAAACATCCAGTGATGCAAACAGGGAAATAATATGTCAGCCTTGTTCACTGTATTATTCTCAAAAGCACCGCGTTCAGTACGAGCAAAGTTTTCCTACTGACTTTATATCACCAGCCAAACTAAGAGCAAGCAGACGGTAAAGAAAAAAAAAACAAAAACGATCGGACTGGAGGCAGTGACCGACGTGACACGAGCCGTTTTCAGCTCTGTCTTGTCAAATGCACCATGTACGTTATGAGAGACGTGTCTGTGTAGGGAGGGGCGGGCGCTGTGTGTGACTGGCCAATCACAGAGCGCGAAGACAATCAGTTAGTCGGTTACACAGTGAGGATTTTTCTTCAGCAGGAGCACAGATATTGACAGGTTTTACTCGTATCATACTTGTATTTGTCAAAAATGCTTTATCTCAGGCTCATCCCTATTATTTAGTTTGTGTGAGCTGGCAGTAGACTTGACTGCACGTGTGTGAAGCGAGGTAAAGTAAATATGATCGTAACATGCAGTGCGTCTGAGCATCTGCACTGAAGACCTAATATAATGTTATGAAAGTCAATGAACTTTAACATTATGTTTAATAATGTTAACGTTAGCACACGGCGGAACAGTTGTGTGTTACTGTTGTATTTCGTGTATTCTGTCTGGCACCGTGCTGTGCTGTGTGGTTAACCAATGACTGTAGTAGTTATAAATACAGACCATCTTATTATATGATGCCCTAAGTCACTGTTTTCATGTCACTGTTGTTACTGAAGGTGTAACTTGTTATACTGGATTACCATGAGATAACAATACAATACACAAAGGTTTTTGTGTAATAAAAGCTGGTCAAGCTATATGGAAAAGTATTGTACCTTGTTTTTATTGCTGTATTGCTCTGATAAAAAAAGTATCTCTGATGTTGACTGTCAGATCAAAGTCACAATGAAAGAGTTTCTTAATTGTGTAGAAGTTCAATTCAAGTTCAAGATTACAGATTACAGATACAGCACAAAGTTAAGCATATCCTCTTAGTTTCTGATAGATGGTCTTCTAACAACCTTTTTAACAACATTTAAATGCAGTGTAGGTGGTAAAATTTAAAAGCTACAATGAATCTATTCTAACTATAATTAAACCTACTCTATTGTTGAGGTCCATTTTCCAGCTTTTTCTATGTGATATGGCTCATAAAATAAGCTTATAAAAGCATCTTAAATAAAGACTGTATCGCATGGTCCTTACTAGCAGATAAGGTTTGCTCATCTGTCATAAAGGTGGATCTGCCAACTTATAATGAAGATTGTGTGATATGATTTACAGTTCCTGTAAAATCCCGTAAATGAACCTTGAGTTGAGATTGTTTTGTCAAACCACTGTTTCCAAGGCAGAAACTTTGATCTGTAACTTTTAAAGCAAGATAGAGGAGAAGTCCTAAAAGTGTTATGGAAATCATATTAACAAAAACCCCAATTTGAATAAGCACATTTTACACGCTGTATAAAATGCTGTGTAAAATGTTGATAAAAACAGATTTTGGTGGTTTGCAAATCATCATTCTCTTCAATCTCACATCATCAGATTTAAGTCAGCCAAAAAAATAATTACGTAAAAACAAAACAAACCAACAAAGGAAGCTGAGATTGGGTCTGAACCAACAATCTGTTTCCCAGAGGATGACAGAGCATCTATCAGAGGTTGAAAGTCTGCTTTCAGGAGCTGGGACTGTTGGTTTCTTGCATTTTTAGTTCCTGAATGTTCCACCATTGTAGAAGTCTTCTGATGCTGTTCTCCAATAGAATGCACTCTTTCAATGATGTTCAGGGAGCGTGGGTTGCAATCACAGACTGCATAGAACATGGACGTAGTCTTTTGTACTTTGTTGTAAATCTTCACTTTGATGAATGAAAACAGTAAATAGTAATACAACACATATTTTTTAGCAGACAAGACTTTGGCACAGCATGTAGGCATGGACACAGCCACACCAAAAGCTGAAAGTAACACTACATGTCCTGAACTTTATACGATATATCAGTGGTTCTCAACCTTTTCCAACTCAGGGCCCACTTTTAAGTCTCAAAACTTTTCGCGGCCCACCTTTGATTCCATAAATATGGAGGCAAAACTATGTGTTTCCAGAGCGCTTATTTATTGAAGATGAAACATAAAGTCAGTCACAAACACATCATCTGTAACATGTTCCAACACCACACACACACAAACCCGTCATTCAAGGAGCTGTGCATGAGCACCACACAAATATCAGAAATGACAACTAAAAAAATTCCAGTGCGAAGTACTCAGCACTGTACTGTCTCCGACGTCTTCTTTTTTGTGTGATGGTGGGGAGATCACTTGTTGATTCACCAGTCTCTTCTCTCTCTTTACTTTTTATTCTCTCTGTTGCTAGCCAGCTGTCCATGTTTATCCTGCAGTTTCAGACCTCAGCTTCATAAACAGGTCAAGTGTAATGCGGTCCCACTGTGAAATGGTCCGGCCCATAACAACAAAAGTTCCTATCTCTCATTTCTAAAAACAAAACAAACTAATAATAAAAAGAATATTTGAACATCTATAATATCATTTAAATGTAACTGATTTTTAACATTAAGAACATTATTCTGTTTATTTTTATATAATTACACTCTTCCCACCCCCATACAAAAGTCAAAATATTTTGGAAATGATTTGGCGGCCCACTTGCAATACCATCGCGGTCCACCAGGGGGCTGCAGCCCATAAGTTGGGAAACACTGCAATATATTATTCATCATAGAGATTCTCCTATCATCATATCACTTGACAGGAGGGCACCAGACAATGTGTGTGTAACTCTCGGCCAGTGTCATGTCATAACTCCAAACACCCAGAGTCTGCTCACATAAGTAGGCAAAGTGTGAATGGCAGTGAGGCAAAATAGTGAGGTAAATTAACCATGTCAGTGCACAAATTAAACATTCCAGTGAGACACAGAACCACACATTCCTCCATGACCATACATGTCTTCCACAGTGCCCACCTTTGTGTTAATGAGATCAACATCAACCATCTTCATATGAACTGTGAGTTCCTATACAGCCAAAGAGAGGCGCCTCTGCCAAACCCTCTCAAGGGATTCATAAGCTTTCAAAACACTGTTAACACATTGTTGCACATTGAACAAATTATTATTGTGTGGCAGCACAACAGTCAGGGCTGAGATAATTCATTAATGAGTTGGGGCTAACAAGGAAGTAAGCTGGCCCAAGAAAACTCCTGCCATTTCCTGAGACCAGGGCAACGGACTGAGGAACACTGAAAATAGCAGCAGTGCACTGTAAATCAGAAATTGGAAATCTGAAATTCATAGGCAACCAGAGCTCTCACTGTTTTAGGTGAAGGTTGAACATTACTCAAAGTCAGCAAAGTGGACAACAACTTAGATTGAACTGGCCACAAATACACATTAAATGTTTGTGACAACTGTCAACTACAATGCCTGAACTTTATACAATATGTTTTTCATGATAGAGATTCTCCTATCATCATTTCACCTGGCAGGAGTGCACCAGACAATGTGAGTGTAACTGTCGGCCAGTGTCATTTAATAACTCTGTTCTATTAAGGGAGGCTTATCTAATCTATTTCTCCACACACCCAGAGCCTGTTCACGAGTACGCAAAGTGTAAATGTAAAGTGAAACTAACCAGGAGTTCTTCAGGCGGAAGGACAAAAAAGCGTGTTCATTTTTGTAGCTGAAGAAGGGGCACTGAGCTTGACCTGGAGAGCAGCCTGACCACTATAAGGGAGAGGAGCTTTAGCCCCACAGCGCACCCGGACTGCTGAAGAGCCTGACGAAAGCCTGCTGGACTTGACAATGTCTGAAAGAGAAACCCGTTGAGAGGACAGGAGAAGGAAGAGGACGAGGTAAAGATAAAGCAAAGGAGATCATAAGCACGACGATTAGACCGATGAAAGGAGTGCCTGAGGGAGAAGCCAGAGTCAAATGAGGAATCAAGCTTAAGGATTAGCTCACTGTATCACAAAAAGACAAGACAGGAAAGACAGCAGAAGATACAGCTGCAGAAGTCTAAACAGATCCAGAGGATACTGTTCAGAGAACTACAGGAATTCACATTAGTCACAATGTTCATGAACTTCCGTCGTGTCCAGAAGTGCAAGTGTGTGCAGCTGCTGTCCACAGCCCTGGTGCTGTGTGTGGTGATGGTCAGCTGGGAGGAGCTGGACCACCATGTGGTCAGCCACATGAGATCCTACTCATACCGCTACCTCGTCAACAGCTATGACTTTCTCAACTCCTCTTTTGCCATCACCTCTAACGATCGCCACAGAAAGCGTGGTTCTGGTGTGGATGGCGGGATAGTGAACTATCCATACCTCATCAACCATCCCAGTAAATGTGGAGTTAATGCTGGAGATAAGAAGAGCTGGGATGATGTCCTGCTGCTTCTGTTTGTGAAATCATCACCAGAGAACTTTGAGCGGCGCCAGGCAATCAGGGATACATGGGGGAACGAGAGCTTTGTTTGGTCTGAATTGGGGGCGAGCGTGAGGGTGGTGTTTGCCCTCGGTGTGCACCTGGATGCTGGGCATAGATCCAGTATGCAGAGAGCGCTGCTGCAGGAGGACCGGACCCATGGAGATCTGATCCAGCAGGACTTTTTGGACACCTTCCACAACCTGACTGCCAAACTGATTCTGCAGTTCCACTGGGGCCACAAGTACTGCCCTCAGGCACACTTCTTCATGTCTGCAGATGACGACATCTTCGTCCACATGCCCAATTTGGTGATGTACCTGCAGCAGCTCCTGGCTAGTCCATCAGGGGCCACAGGCCTGTGGGTGGGGCATGTACACAGAGGAGCTCCCCCGATTCGCCGTAAAGAAAGCAAATACCATGTTCCAGATAATCTGTACCCGTGGCCTTCATACCCAGACTACACTGCTGGAGCAGGGTATGTGGTCTCAGGGGATGTGGCCACTAAGATTTACCATGCAACTCAGATGCTGAACTCCTCCATGTACATTGACGACGTCTTCATGGGGATCTGCACCAAGGCCATGGGGGTCTCTCCACAGGAGCATGTATACTTTTCAGGGGAGGGCAAGGCTCCGTACCACCCCTGCATCTATGATCACATGATCACATCACATGGTCATGCCACAGATGTGCGCTCATTATGGCAGGCAGCCACTGACCCCGCTGTATACCGCCACTCCAGAGGATTTATGGGTAGTCTGTACTGCACAGCAGTGAGAGTGATGCTGCTGTGTCTGCCATATTACCAGAACACCTACTCCTGTATGGCTGCTTTTACATAAATGCTCTTAAGATGAAGGAATGCTGAGTGTGCCCCACAAACAAATGGTGGTACCTCAACACCATTTTTTCTCCCTCATGTTTAATTTCACTGTTTGCTAGTTATACTATGTATTTGCTATCTTGTAATGAAGACAGAAGCTGCTCTGTTGAGTAAAAAAAAAAAAAACTCAACCTGCAGAGTGAGTTGAACAGAGCGAGGCGGAGGCGGTATTTTCAAAGGAAATTAAATAAATTATACAAATGACCGACCAGAGAAAACAGTTCGACCCAAGTCCTTAAAAGTGTGGGAGCACTTCACACCTCACGAAATTAAAAAATGCATAACATGCAAGCTTTGCAAGAGCGATTTGACATGACAAGGGAGCGCCACGGTGATGATACCTTGATACCTTGATACTTCAAACATTTAGGTTTTTTTCATGTGTGAAACCGTCGGTCAATGGCTCAATGCCTCCAGCCTGTTGCATCTCCCTCGGGGCTTTGTTAGCTGCTGTCCACCTGGCCAGGCAAAGGCATCATGGTCTTATCCCAGTGGACTGTGCAGTTCTGTTGTTGTGCTAGATCCCATCTAAATGACATGAGTCCTTGAACTCCAGCAGGAGCTGTCACAGCAGACACTGATCACTGGGAGTCGGTACACCACAGATTTGCCAGACCTCCCTCACAGCCAAGACCCCATCTCCTGTCAGGTGGTGCAGCAGGAACTGGATGTGGAAGTAGACCAGCGAGAGTGTGGTTGGCTGGAGGAGGTGCAGCAGGCAGCCATGTTGGTTATTGTCTGAGCTGCCTGCAGTGGTGTAGGGTCACAGGGCAGCCCTGCTGGGTCGGCCACCCAGACATCTGAATGATAGAGACATGTGGAAGACTGAGCGTTCTCCTTTCCTCTCACAAACCAATGCCCAGAGAACATCCAGTCCTATGTTCCAAATATACAGTCCTCCAGGGTCATGACCCACACTGGGCAGCAAACCAACTTCTTTACACTCAGAGTTACTAATGCCTCCCCCACAGTAGGAGCCCAGTCTCTGTTAGCTGTCTGAAGTTTCACAGTGGTGGGACAACAACTGTTCTACTTTGCAGCAAGTCGGTTTTCACCAACACCAGAAGCCATGGTAACTGTACACAATAAAGATGGTGACAGCTATAGCTTCAAAATGCTTTGAAGCAATCAAAATATGAAATGCATGAAAAACTACTACTACTACTTACAAGCATTGGGAGCAAAGGTGTAATTCAGTGGAGGTCGAAATGGATGTATGGATCAACAAAACATCAGACTTTAACCCTCCTATTATCCTTGGGGTCAATTTGACCCCAATCAATGTTTGTCATTCAAAAAATAATTGTTGCCTTTTTTTGTTTGACTTCATATTTCATGACTTTTCCTAATTTGATTGGTACAATTGATTAAGCATAAAATTATCATGATGATATTTTTTTTAATGTGCTGAACACATATTGCACGCATTGGTTCATGCTCTTGTGGTCACTAAGGTTGTCAGTAAATTTGAGAAGATTTGGAAGAAAACCTTTCAAGATAAATTAATTCCAATTTTGGCCTGTTGGGCCTGTTTGTCCCGATGGTGGCGCTAGAGGAAAGGTCAAGATTTCATTATCAAGGGGTTATTTATGTTTTCAACAAATACACAAAGTGGCTGACACAAAAAAGATGGTCAATAATAATCAGCAAATCATTTTTTTGGAGGGAAATATCCATGGGGTCAAATTGACCCCAAGGGTGAAAAGTGTTAGTAATATTTGAGGAGAATAGGAGGGTTAAGACAGGAGAATTCAGTTTCCCATTTGAAACCGTCAGTCATACATTGTTTGTTTTTTTTTTGTTTTTTTTTAAAACGTGAATACAGTTGTTCTCCAATCTTAACAAATGGTTGTTACTGTAACCATGATGACAAAGGTCCACTAACCTTAGCAAAGTGGTCATTTAAACTCAAACCGCAGTGTTTACGTAACCTTAACCTCCTCTGTGTCTGCTGAGAGTGTAAAGAGCCAATATGGTAGGTAGGTAGATACTTTATTCATCCCCATGGGGAAGTTCACATATATTCCAGCATAATTCGTTGTTTAAAAAAATCAGGTTAAATTAAAAGGCAAAGTACTACTATTCATGAAGTTTAAATTGAAAGGCACAGTACTAGTACTGACTAGCAATTTTTAAAAACGCAGTAGAATTTTAAAAAGCACAGTAGGACTAAAAAAAACACAGAAGAATTCAAAACACAGTAGACAGACTTTCGGGTGCAGAATTCACAGTAGAAGGTGCAATGTGCAGTGTGCAGTATTCTGAGCTGCCAACTGTTTTGAGCAGTGTAGAAGGTGCAGTGATCATGTGTAAAGCACAATGTCCATGTTAGTGTTCGTGTTTGTTCTGGTTGGAGTTGAAGAGCCACATGGCATCCAGCTGCACCCCGAGGTACTTGTGCGTCCGTACAATCTCCACCCTGTCACCTTTGATGCTCACTAGCTCCGGGTGAGGCCTGGTCCTCCTGAAGTCCACCACCATCTCCCTGGTCTTGGTGGAGTTGAGGTGCAGATGGTTGGAGTCGCACCACATGACAAAGTCCTGGATCAGTTTCCTGTACTCCTCGTCCTGTCCACTCCTGACACAGCCCACGATAGCAGTATCGTCCGCAAACTTTAAACTTTATTTAAACTTTACGAATATTCGTAAATTAGTTTGACATATCGACTTTGTAAGGTGATAATATCTGTTGTTGCATTTACAGCTTTTTATGCTGCCCCCAAAGTGACCAAAAATGTGTATACAATGTATACAGCTTTAAATCATTTTAATGCATTTTTATTAGCATTGATTGAAATTACACTGAAATATATCAGAAAAAGGACTCGTGTGTGTAGGTGATTGTAGAAGATCAAACTGCATATACAGTAAGGAATCCTTCATGTGCTCTCTGTGGTCAACTGATATTTAAGCCTCATAGAAATCTGCTTCACAATGACCACCAAACAGAACCTAACCCTTCAACTAAAGCCCCAGTGCACTGTGCTGTTTAGCTGTTCCCAGTCATTCCTGTGTATTCCAGGTCATTGAAATAGCTTTGCAATGACTTGTTCTCAGGTCATATAGATAGGAATATGCATCGAAACCTTTTAGTTTCATAATACTTAACGCCTTCAGTATGATGAAGGGAATCATCCTCTCCTCACTGGACAGTAACTGAGGAGAGTGAAAAGGATGACGCAGAAGAGGGGGGGCTATCAGCTGAAACAGATCTACACCTGTATTCAGCTCTGTCAGGCTGTGATGATCTGTGAAAGCACACTGAAGACTGGAAAACTTGAGAGCACGTTACTCTAATAATCTGATAAAGGTTTTGTGCATTTATGTGATCTGATGTGTACTGGGCCTTTTCTTTCACCCTTTCTATGGTCTAATAAATTTTACTAAAATATTTTGTTTTGAGTTCTGTATAAAGGAAATCATCATCATCATTATTATTATTATTATTATTATTATTATTATTATTATTATTAGTATTATTATTATTTCAATAACGTTATGACTATCACTTGTCTCTCACAGAGAGAGAGAGAGAGAGAGAGTAATGTTTTCACAGATTTGAATGGGGTTTTAAACAGCATTGAGGCGATGGCCTAAAAAGTTGACAACCATATGATGTGTTACAATTAAAAGCAAGTTATCAAACCCCTGGATTTCCCCTTTACTCCCAGGACGGACTGGCCCATTATCTTTAGCTGGAATTGAGCACAACTCGAAATTCAGATTTTCCCGACAGACGGGAAGGCAGCATAATGTGTCTCGGGTCACCATGGCAACAAGACGCTTTGCAGTCAGAACTTGATTGTGTTCTTCGTGGATCTTCGCCCATTGAACCGTAACTGGAGAACCACTGCTTGTTTTATACGTCTATATATATATATTGCATGTCTGTGCTTCCAAGTAGCATTAGCTGGTGAGAGTAGAAGCTCAGCTGTGAAAATGCCGCTGTTGGTGACAGACTTCTCCTGGACGCAGACAGACTCGACGGTTTACATCAGTGTGCCTCTCAAAGGAGCCAAAGCTGCGAAGGTGGACATCATGTCTACAGACGAATACCTCAAGGTAAAGTTCGCGAGCAACAAAACGCTTTGTGTTTTACTGTGTGTTACTGTGTGTGTCACACGTACACTCCAGTGTATGTGGCTTTGTCGACAGTCGCGTGCTCCAACATAACCTGGGTAATGCTAAGCTAACATTTCTTGGTCTAACTACACGCTTAGCAATAGCATAAAAACCTTCAATAACATTTCAGTTTGTCGAGCTCACTCACACTGATTGTTGCTCAGACACAATAAAATGGCTCTAAATGAATTTGACTGAATGTAAAATTTGGTGTTTCTCTCCATACATGTTGTGTGTTTTCCAATTGTATCTTTGTACAGGTGCATTTCTCACCCTATCTATTTGAGGCCTTCCTGTTTCAGCCTGTCGATGACGTCAGAAGCATGGCAAAGGTTGGAAACGGACTTGCAGTGATCACTTTGCCAAAGAAGGCCAACAAAATGTGGGAGCATTTGATGATAACTACAAGTAAGAGTATCAAGCTGACCTTGTGGCAATTTCACCAAACAGTTCACAGTGACATCTCCTTTTTTTAATCATCATGGCGATGTAATGATGGATGAATGACGCGATCTGGGGCTTAATTAGTACCATATAAATCGACATTATTATTAGCCTCATAATCTGACTGCTTTTTATTTCACTGCATTGACGACATTTACATTTACACTAATTTTCCACTTTTATTCTTAATATAACAATATTCATAATTTTATATATGTCATGTAAACAGTATATTCATTTGAGATATTCCAAATTAGATCTCATTCCAAATGTAGCATCTTCCAATTAAGATGTCTCCTGAGGTGCAGTTGTTTGTGTAGAAGAAGAAGAGTCAATATAAAACCACTGGCAAAAATGCCACAGACACACAGAAAAAAGCATATAGAAGTGAGCATGGCCCTTTTGATTTTGAGACATCTTAATGAGCCGAGTTTCATGTCAGCATTGGGGAAGCTAGAGGTCATTTCCAGCAGAGTTGGGAAATGTGCACAATTGCCATCACTGACTTGCACCTTAAAAAATTAAAGCTTCAAGATAAAGGATTTGATATTAGGAATACATTTGCGACACAAACCCATCTTTTTCTTTCAAGCTTTTATTTTCAATTTCATCAATTTAAGATCTCAGAGACCAGAACCGCCACAGAAGTGTCCACGACTAAGCCAGTGCACATCTGAGTGATACATTATGTCCCCTTATTGTATACCAGGTTCTGTAGGAGAGATGGAAACTCCTAGTGATGGAGTGAGATTAAGAGTGCTGAAGAGAGTTCCTCATGTACAATACAATGCAGTTTCACAGCCACTCTTCCAGACATTCCATTCCAGTCGGCTATAGTTGCACATAATTCGTCTCACAGGAGATTGACATTGTCATTGACTGACAAAACATCTTTGGTATAGTAAGAATATCTCAAAAGGGCCTGAGGTCAATAGGCAGACTCTTCTCCTCTGTGGTTCTCCGGAGGTGGAACGAGTTACCAAACTCCATCCATCCATCCATCCATCCATCCATCCATCCATCCATTATCCTCTGCAGGGTTGTGGGGGGGGGGGGGGGTCTGGAGACAAACAAACAAACAAATGTGTGCCCCCCTCACTGCCTGTAGGCAGGCCCTATCTAACCTGACCCTTGTTTTTTGGCACTTATCCAGGTTGTGTTCTCCTGACTAGATCCTTGCTTGTGTTGTATTTACTCTCACATGTACGTCGCTTTGGACAAAAGCATCTGCTAAATGAAACTGTAGAATTGTAGAATATGGAAGCAAGTTAGACATAGAAATAATGAACTGAATTTGAATGTATTCAGCAGGCCAATTTTATATTTAATTTTAAAATAACTCTCCTTTTTTTGATGTTAATGCTTGACTTGATTAATAGTGATTAAAATGAATTGATCAAAATTAAATTGTGTTTCAGATGATAAAGAAAAAAAGAAGGAGATCAGAGAAAGCGCTCTGTTGAAATACCATGGAAAGCTTTCTTCAGAGTCCAGATCCAAGGCAGAGAAACAGCATGCAGAGAAAAAATATGCACTGGAGACGATGATGAAGGTAACATAGTCAGTGACACTGCACCACACTCATAAATCACATCAACAAGTGTCAGAATTACCGTTGGTCATCTGCTGTGAAATTTAGAGGGACTTTTATGTTTTACCTGATCTCAGCTTGAAAAGGAGGAAAGAGACAGTATCCAGAAAATGAAGGACGATCAGCGAGAGAAAACCACAGCAGAGCTGGCGGCATGGCAACTGAGCCAGAAGGAAGACGCCCTGCAAGAATCCAAACCAAGACTCAGTCCCAGAAACAGTGAAGACCAACTGAAAGCCACGGCAGAGAAGATGCAAAATGGACATTCAGGTAGAGTCAAGGTCAAACTTAGTGAGTCATTTCCTGTGTGATGAAAACTTGTTCCAAGTCTGGTTGGTTTTGGTCTGTTCATGGACACATTCCTGCCTTTAGGTCGAAGACACAACAGTGAATCAAAGAGCACGAAAAAACCCACAGACCTGCCTGCTCCGAGACTCACTGGAAACATTCAAGTCACATTTACCCCACGAGTTTTCCCAACAGCCCTCAGGGAATCCAGAGTGCCAGAGGAGGAGGAGGTGAGAGTTACTGAACCACTCTTATACAGGAGGAATCTTCAGCAAACAGGCCAAAAGAGCACCTTCAACACTGGTAGTGCAGTCTCATTCATTGTTCAAAAAGATCAGTGATCCACTGGGAATCACCCAGAGGATGAAAGACACCAGTCTCATTCACTGGTAACTGGTTGAATAGCAAAATTCTTCCTCTGTTCTGCTTAAGATGAATAACACCATTAAAAAAACTAAATCAACACACAGTTTGGGAACAGATGATTGATAGATTATTCACTCTAATCGAACGTTTTGCAGCAAACCAAATAGATAATGTGAGCAGCACCACTTCAATGCAGCGTAACAGAAAATACATGTGGCTTAGTTACATCAATTCCAATTACTGATGCTGAAATAGTTCATTTTGAATGCAGATTGATAACAACTGAATGTCATTCACAAATTCTCAGGATTGTCTCTTTGCAGCCATGTGTGATAGTGATGCAGTACAAGGTCAGTGCCGACTGAAAAATGGATAAATAGGAAGTGGTCAGACGAAGCAGAAGTAAAGCCAGTGGACGCGCAGGAAGAGCAGTCTGTAAAAACAAGATGGCCCAACATTCCCCTTTATGGACGCAACACCAAAATATACTTCTTTACACAGTTTAGTTCCAATGTATCGATGACACACCAACAACACTTCCAACACACAGAAAATATTATAGTAGAAATGCTGAGCCACATCATATATTTGTCATTTATATGTAAGACCTGAAACACATGTGTGAATTCCTCTGTGTATTCATCCATAGTGAGACTGATCTGATGGTGTAATCATACACTCGTGGAGTGGAATTCTAAGATTCTGCCGTTTCATTTCAATCAACCAGTGGCTGAAGAAGCAAGCTGAAGCCAGACGTGCAACAGCTGCAGGAGCTGACGAGCTGAAAGAGCTGAGGGAGACGGAGCGGAGCGCTGACTGGTTGAAGGATAAAGGAGAGTGAGTGCAGTCTGCTCTCCAACTATTCAACAGTACTTGTTTTTTTCTGACCCACAGAACACTCACTGAGTCTTTCCTTCAGCAAATGCTTTGCGGCTGGGGACTACCTGGGCGCGGTGCATGCCTATGATCTGGCCATCAGTGTGAACAGGAAGACCCCGGCTCTGTACTCAAACAGGGCTGCCTGTCATCTGAAGTTAAGGAATCTTCACAAGGCCGTGGAGGATTCCTCTCAGGTCTGTACTGTCCACGCTGGTGTCTGGAACTTGCAAATAACAGAAGAGACTGGGTTTATAATACCTGGAAATTCTGCACGAGGAGAGAGGCAATAAAAAAATTCTGCACCTGCAGCCTCACAGTCCTGACACATCTGAAGTGGTGATCATGTTGATTGATTTTGTAAAACAGTGGAGCTCTATGGCACAGAGGAGGAAGATATATCAGATACACAGACAAGACTTGATTGTCGGATCAATTCACTGTTGATTTATTGACAGTATTGACAGTGTATTTTAACCAATGAATCAGAGGCAGGATTTAGTATAATTGTGAAGATCTTAGCACTTCAATGACTGTAATGATTAACAGCGAGCTCAGTTAGTGATCAATCATTGTACAGTGAGCTGAACGCACGTTGGTTTCTGGTCAAACACTGGGACCCTGGCCAGTCCATATCTCTGTCCATTGTAAATATCAAGGTGCTCAAAGTTTACTTAAAACCATAAACAGCCTCTGATAAAAATTTATTGTGGCTCAAATCTGATAAGTTTCCTCAAGTGATGTCACTTAAGTCAGTGTCAGTTGGAGCTAACTAATTCGAACTGATTTCCAACAGATCAAAAGTCACTCTAACTGCACTAACATTTCCATACAGTAAATGTTTAATATTAACTATTGGAATAAACATGGTGTTTCTCTGCAGGCACTTGATCTGTTGACTCCGCCTGTTCCTGCCAACGCGGCTGCCAGAACCAGAGCCCATGTCCGCAAAGGCTCAGCGTTCTGCCAGCTACAGCTCTATGCAGAAGGTTTGAGCAGTCACTCATTTAGTACATTTTCACTATGATATGATTTGTTAAATTTGAATTTTACGTTTCGTTTTTTAACGATATGCTCACAATGATAATGCAGTAAACATCAGCATTTTTTGCCTTGTGTTTAAATGTAGCATCATCACTGTGATATGTTTTCCAGAATGATGACTGAATGACTGAACAGTTAATCATGTCCACTGACTCGATGTTGTCAGCTGACTGACCTGTGACATGTTCCAGGGCTACAGGACTACCAAGCTGCTCTGAAGACTGACCCTGACAACGACGCGCTGCAGGCAGACACGCAAACAATAAGAGACATTATTCAAGGCTCTGCAGCTGAACCTGAGACACAGTGAGGCACAGAAAAGTACTGTTAATGTTAGTGTTTGTGTTATTGTCAGCTGTCCAGTGGTTTAATAAATGATAAGCATTTCTCCAACCACACAGACAAAACTGCTGTTGAATTAGTAGATGGAAAAGGTTTGTCAGCAGCTACAGACCTAAAAACATGTGAGAAAGTGTTGTGTGTCTTTGTGACTTATATGATGCTGAGTGTATGGGAGAAACTATTCAGTATGCTTAGAGCTCCCCCGTGTGGTCAAATGTTGCACCAAGAATGAATTGCAGTATAGATGTTTTGTTCTTGCACTTATTCTTTTGTTTAGAACATGAACCTGCCAATTTTCTATGGCAAGGCTGAAAAGAATGCATCGGTGTCTATTCATACTGACGGCTGAGGAAAAGTTAGGGTTCAGAGAGAAGTATGGGAGAGTGAGTGAGAGAGGAAGAGGAGGCAGGTACAGCGGGTAAATATTGAACACGTCACCATTTTTCTATTGTAATGAAAAGCTGATCAATCCACACATGCAAAGAAATCAAACCATAGATGGACATTAATTATGTGTAATAATGTGAAATGACAAAGGGAAAAAGAACTGAACACATGAAGAAAGGGAGGTGGAAAAAAGGCAGGAAAAGCCAAGACAGCAGCTGAAACCAGTGATTCGAATGAATATCAGCTGGTTCAGTGCAACTGATGGCCTCTCATCTCATCTCATGATGCTCTCTCAAGACCTTCACAACCTTATTGTTGTGAAACATACTGATGGCATTGGTTCCAGAAGGATTCCTAACCTTCTGAATGTTCCAGTGAGCACTGCTGGAGCCATAATCCAGATCATTTCCCATCAACGGGAGGAGGGCAAATGGCACTGCACATCAGCCCAAAAACATCATAGCAACAGTGAAGTTCAGAGGTGGGAACATCAGGGTGGGGGGCTGTTTTTCAGCATACAGTACTGCCACACTTCATATGATTGAAGGAAGGATGAATGGTAAAATGTCCCGAGACGTTCTTGATAAAAATCTGCTGCCATTAATCAGGATGCTGAAGATGAGACGAGAGCCGACATTTCAGCAAGACAATGACCCCAAACACAGGGTCAAGGAAACTCTCAGTTGATTCCAGAGAAAGAAAATAAAGCTGCTAGCATGGCCCAGCCAATCACCTTTGACTTGAATCCAACTGAAAATCGATGGAAAGAACTAAAGATGAGAGTTGAGAGAAGTGACTGTTTCTGTGAGGACTGTTTCTGTCATCACCAACAAAGGCTTTTGTGTGAAGTATTAAATACATTTCAGTCAGTGTGTTCAAGACTTTTTCCTTTTTATTACACTTAACTTAATTTCTGAACTTGTTGGTTTGGTTTCTTTGTACCTCTGGATTACTTGGGTTGTTACCAACATCTGGAGAAAATTTAATTCAGTAGCACCTTTAGAAAAATATTTACTGAGAAAAACAGAGACACATTCAATACTTCCTCTACCTGCTGTATGTGCTGCAACAAATTCAAGTTTCATGTGTGTTTCATGCATTTTTGATAAAAATGGATGGTGCAACAACATGAAAGCAACTGGGGAACACTAATCTGACTTTATGCCTCTTTGCTCCTATGCATGCACACATACACACTCTCTCGCTCTCTCATGGTTACTTCATGGCATATTATATTAAGAATAATCAATTCATTTTCAGTTAATGCCAAACAATTTAGATGTGCATTTAATCTCTACTCACACAGATGACTTAGTGTCTCTCGATTTATTAATATTTTGTGATGGCTTGTTACATTATCTACATACAGGCTACAGTTTTAAAAACATACATTTTTAAAAGTTTTAAAATATTAACATGAAGTTAGAAATGTAATGTATTGCGTGCACATTTTCACATAATGTGATTTCAGAGTGCCTGTACATGTATTATTAAACATAATTAAATCCATTTAGGAAACAAATTTAAAGTTCCCCCTCAAAAATATTATTTGTAAAATATATATATACATTTTATTTTAGTTCCTTTTACATGATAATGTTAGTTTTGAAACAGTTACGTCTTTGTTTTGAATGTTTGGGGGGGGGTTTGTTTTGGGGTTTTTTAGAACGAACACACCAATTAAAAATGTAATGTTAAATTAATTAAAAATAATTAATAATTAAAAGTTCTTCTGTTGGTGTGAAGGTAAAATAATGTGCAAAGTGAGTATTTAAAACAATTGTCTTTGAGAACACAAGGACACCAATCACCTGAAAATCTAAACATTACAAATGAAGGTGGAAGACTCTGGTAATTATTCTGCCCAGTGCCTAAATCTTTCTGTTTGGTCACTCACTGTTTGAGCAGCTTCACTGAACCTGGTGGAAGGTAAAGTGTCTTGTTCAAGCAGTGGTGGAAAGTAACTCATTACATTTCTTCGTGTTCTCTACTCAGGTGCTCTGTCTTCTACTTTCTGCTTCACTAAACGTAGGAGAGAAAGTTGCACTAGAATTCAAGACTTGTTCATGTATTTTTCCAATAATGTATCACACTTTTACAAATACAAATTTAGGATTTCAGTACTTCTCCCCCAAGGGCACATGTGCCTGTGAGACAGAAGCATGTTAACAGATGTGTTTGTGATCAATAGTTCACATGAGACTGACATCGCTCCGCCCTGCTAACTACAGTATTTCATGATTTCAGATTGAAGGGATTTGGAAACTGTGGCTTTTCTTTGGAAGCACAGATTTTCTGTGAAGGCCATTTAGCTGTGCGCTGAAGTGCAAATTGAGGTCAACTGATCCGACCACACACTGGGTCAGGACCTGGTGCTGCTGTGAGTCTGCAGATGATTGGAGAAGAAGCTCTGTCATTGTTAGCTGCTGGTCTGAACATGCAGCCAGATCATTGGCTGAATTCCTTTAAAATGACATAATACAGACTCATAATTCAATGCAGGTTAGTAGCTTTAAAATATTGGTCCACAGAAAAGATGTTTTTTGTCCGTCCGCTGATGTAAGCAGATCAGAGCTCCAATCCTACCAAACATGTGAGTGTTGCTGTGAAGTGGCACTTGAAGACCTCGACCACACACCCTGCCCTCTGTCACTCAACACAATTGAAATCTGTAAACACCCTGCAAAGCCGCTTTTCTTATTTTTTTCGCCGTCCAATTTTCAGTTTTTTTTCTAATCTCCTAAATGTGCCAAAAGCTTCCCAAAGAATTATGAATGGTTGAAATTCAGCATCCAAAGAATGGCACCATTAAGAGGCTTTGATTTGTAGTGGACTTGGACTTGGAGTGAATGATTGTCAGTGAATTACTTTTCTAAGCATTTGAAAAGATAAAAACAATTGGAGCGAGCATGGACGAGCCAGAGAGCTGAAGTGTTATTACAAAAGATTAATGCGAGTGCTTGAAGAAAATGGAGACACACACAAGGTCCTGCTTGGAATTCAGCGGACAAATTAGCTGTGGTTCACACAAAAGGTAGACATTTTGGGTTAAATGCTTTTTCCTGATAGTTCTCAAGAGCAGGAGACAAAAATACAAATAAACACACAAATACCCTCAGAAGCATAATGCCAAAACATTTTTTTTCCGAACCTCAGTTGGTGTTTTAATGTCAGGAATTATATGTGAATTATTGGCATTGTTTCCATGGCGATATTGTTGAGTGCATATAGTAAAGTTTGCTGTTGGAACTTTTACTGCTGCTGCTCTACAAACATATTATTTAACATATATTCAAGATATATTTTACACTTGAAAATATAAATCAACTCTAATCTTTTTCCAAATGTATTCTTTTTTTTTTTAAAGATGATTCACAAAAAACAAACCCTAATCCTTTGTAATGAAAAAGAACCAGTAAGTGTATTCATCATTAAACTGATCAGATAAACCTTTATTCGTCCCATAGAGGGGAAATTCACAACATGATGATAATATATAATAATAATAATCATGAATTGGTGAAGAGGCTTTAGTCAGAAAGTTCCCCTGTCTGACAGAGCTATGCAGTCAAAATAGATGGATGTATAGTCTTAATTACAATATGGGAAATTGCAGGTTGAAACTCTGAAGCTAAAATTAATTGTTAATATTACTGACAACAATATTTGAGAATCTCTTTTAGACATGGATAATAATATGCATGTTGAGTCAAGTCAAGTCAAATGTTTTATTTGTTCAACAACATGACCATCAGCTACAACTGCACTTTGCATTTAGAGCTAATTTGCATGTCCGCAAATGTTAGCATGCTAACATGCTAAATGGAGATGGTTTACATATACTTCATCATGACTGCTAAAGATCAAAATCAAAATCAAGATTTACCTTCATCATTCTCATTGGTTGATTTTTGCTGACTTGAGGTCAGAGGTCACACTTTGAACAGGTGATGAAAGTCCTGGTGGCCACCAGTCCAGTGAGACTGGATTTGTCTCCTTCCAGTGGGATAGAATGACCTGTTTTTTATTATGATTGCAGAGATAAGTATGAGCTTCTTAGAGGAGGATTTGATCAGAGGATGATGATGATCTGGTAGAGCTGGCACCGGTAATGAGTAAATAGTGAACAGGATCCAAATTACAGACATCAAGGCAGAATTGGAGAGGCTGAATGTTGTATTAAGAAATTTTACTGGCAGGTAAGGCAGAGGTGGGTTAAAAAAAAAAGAAAAAAGAAAAGATAGTCTAAACAGGCAACAAATCCAAATATGAACAAGCAAAAAATCAAGAGTCCAAAAAATACAGAGAACACAAGGCACACCACTTACCAATCCTCAGGGGAAGTAAAGACAACAAAGAGATGCGACGGGAAATACTCTTCACAATAAAACAGGAAACAACAAAGCAATCTCCCAAAAGCTTGTGGTGGGTGACCATTGGTTCTGTGTGTGTGTGTGTGTGTGTGTGTGTGTGTAGGTGTGTGTGTGTGTGTGTGTGTGTGTGTGTGTTTGTGTGTGTCTTTGTATATGTGTGTGTGTGTGTGTGTGTGTGTGTGTGTGTGTGTCTTTGTATATGTGTGTGTGTGTGTGTGTGTGTGTGTGTGTGTGTGTGGGCAGGCTCAGGCCCTCCTTTTGTTGTATGAGCTCTTTTTGATTGACAGGTGGTCAGCCCTCCTGGCTGGGTGCTGGAGCTGACTGACCAGTACCATATGGAGGCCTTTATCCCTGCACGCTGAGCAGGACACACACTGTTGCTTCTGGACACCACTCTTTAACCCATTTAACACACTCCAACAAAGAAAATGGACCCCCATGTATACATGTTCCTGCGCCACAGCTTGGAACAGCTTGGAATTTAACCAGCTCCTGGGGTCCATAGTCAGGGACAGTCGGTCTCTACATGACATTAACATTTATAAAGAAGAAGAAGTGTAAATATGACACAATTTATTTTGAACAAAGTGTTGCCCGTTACAGATTTATACAATTGCTTAATCGCTAATCAAATTTCACTTCAGAATCAGTATCAGTTTTTACTGACAGGTGCATTTTTACATACAGTGAATCTGGTTTGGTCTGATGGTGCAGGACAATAAACATAGTAGTAGAGAAATATTTTTAAAGAATAATAGGGAAAAAATGGGAAAATAGAGAGCTATAATCTATATAATCCATAATATAAAATGAAATATGTGATGAAGATAAGGCAGTTTTTTGAAACTCTTCAGCACAGTAGAAGTCAGTGTGGACCAAATAACAGATCACTTTTCATTGCTTTGACACAAAATGCCTTCAATGACCTCATCTTTCAAAATTCCGGAATTCATGCATTTATGAATGCTTTCTCAATCAATCTCAGCTATGTTCCTCTGTGTATTTACACTCCATATCATCTCTCCCTTATTTAGCAGTGTACTTCTTCGTTAGGTAAGGCTCATGTAGTCGTCTTTATCTTCCATCTTTGAACCTCCATGACATACTAAGATAAGATAAGATAAGATAAGATAAGCCTTTATTCGTCCCACAGTGGGGAAATTCACATGTCACAGCAGCACAGGGGATAGCAGCAGTTAAATATTAAGAACAAATGACAGTCTAAAAAAAAGGAGATACACACAAGTTCGCATTACTTATTTATACTTTTGAGTATGGATATGAAATATAAAATCTGAAATATAAAAATACATGACCAGTATAAAATATATGACCAGTAAAAATACACAATGGGCCTAAACTGAGGTAAGAAATGACAGCTTAAATACAGAATATTAAATGGCCTACTATGGCCTTGCAAAGTTAATATTGCTAACATGTTAGCAAAATATTGCCTGTTTACTTATCCAGCATAAACACACACAGTTTGGAGTTTCAGTTTTCAGTCATGTTTCTGTCCCCCTCATGAATGGACTTCCATTATTTACTCTCTTTTTACATCTGTTTTGGTCTGCACCAACTTCGAAAAAAAATACCTGTCTCTTTTAAAAGGCTCTGAAGGGAAGTGCAACATCAAGTGATTCTGATGTTCATTCTCTGTAAGGTGGCCACTTACACATACACACCATTGTTCATTAAGTAAGTTTTCATAATTTATTTGTATGCTATCTATTAATCAGTTATCTGCTTTAACTTGCATCCAAATTCCACTATCATTCAGCATCTTATATTTCTTGTCACTATTCTGTTTATTTATTATTCATTTATCCTGTTCACCACAATTCACCCATAACTCTCGTCAGATTTCTGATTGCATCATTCAACATAGTGTTTTTTGTATTTCCTTTGGCAGAGTATGAGAAATCACTGAGTCGCTTCAGCCTGACTGGTAAAGACATACACTTGATTCTGGTGGTGCCTCGAGGATAAAATAAATCTTTCTATATTCAGTCTCCAGGTCTTTATTTTTTAGTAACACATCTAGTTATTGTAGAAGCTAATACCCACAGTGATGAAAGAAATGAGCATGCTTGGTGAAATGAAATGAACGCCTCAAATTTTAATGTGATGTGCGTAGAAAGAATGTCAACCTGCTGCAGTTCATCGTGGAAAAGCAACTCTTCTGAAGGCACCAAGGTTCCATCACAGCTCCCACTGTGCTCTCATTGCTTCCACAGAGTGTGACACAGATCTGATGTTTCATCTGTGTGGTGTGAAGAACAAACATGCTTCACGAGCTCCACTCAGATCTGGACCATCCTCCCTCCTTCCTCTTCCTCCCTTTCAGCCCAGCTGAATAACCACTAAAGATAAATTAGATCATAATGACCCAGCGCCATCCATACAAAGCCTGATTAGACACGCAGCCCTCTGCCTAATGAGCTGAAAAACTGCTCTGTGTGTGTGTGTGTGTGTGTGTGTGTGTGTGTGTGTGTGTGTGTGTGTGTGTGTGTGTGTGTGTGTGTGTGTGTGAAATGTCTGTATTTTGCTCCTTTCGTCACAGCTCTGTGTCGGGTTGCCACCCGTCCCGTATAATATGGAATTATCCCGTGTGGAAGAATCAAATGCACTGAATCAGAATCAGTGCACACCTACTCTTATATATACACTCTGTTTTCACATGCTTGCAGTGACATGACATGTCAGGAGACATAGCATGTTAAATCATAATTTGTGAAAGAGAAGGAGTTGTCTGTTGCTCAGCATAATTTTTTTCCTTTTATGAAGACTCACGTGTGTGTGTGTGTGTGTGTTTGTTTTTTTTTAATGTTGGCAAATACTTCCAGTGTGTGTACTGTTGTTCTTAGATGATACAGTGTTTGGAGAAATCATGTGAGCAGCAAAGCCCACACACCTGATGTCACCGTGTGTGTGTGTGTGTGTGTGTGCCCATGTGTGGCTGCCTCATCCTTCCTGGACTGAAGGTTAAAATGAGATTTATTTTATAATGTCTACATAAGACAGACAGACAGACAGACAGAGTACTTTATTAATCCCTTTGGGAGGTTCCCTCCGGGAAATTGACATCTCCATCGCTTCTCATATATTGCACTGTTTAAATATAGAATACAAAGTATAAAATTGGATGAGAAAATAGAAAATAAAAATATATAAAATCTAAAAAAGGACACAATAAATTAGGCAGTAGAGGTAGCAGGAATTTGAATCAAAAAAGGCACTTGTAGGAGATCAACAGAAACTATGCATACATGTATGTGTGCTGAGTGTAGCAGCAGTGGGTATGGTATGCTGATGGTAATGATAGAGTGCATATAGTAGTATAATATAATATAATATAGCATGTAATAGTAGTATGATATAGCATATACAATGTATAACATCCAAGAGTATAACATACATGTACATGTATAATATAATAATATAGTAGTGTAATGTGATATATACTACACTCTACTACATATAATAGTAACAGCAGTAATATGATACTAGTTAGTTATCATAATATAATATAATACTAATATAATACTAATATAATAATAATAATATAATATGTTGTATAATAATAATAATACTATACTAGTATACTATAGTATACTACACTGTGCTATAAGAGGACATGATAGACATTCAGTTTCCAAAGGCTCAGCTCTTCTGTCCTTTATGAGAGTTTTTGGACTGAAGGTTAAAACGAGACTTATAACACAGAGACACTAGTAACCATGTGAAACACACACACACACACACACACACCGGAATCCACATGTGTTGTTCAGTGTAGGTGATGTGTCACACATCTTGTTCATTAGCTGCTACGTTCTCCACTTTCCTCATCAGCCAGTTGCTGACATCGTCTGTCTGCCCACGAGCAGGTGCTTTACACCAGCTTATTATGGGATCTTTCTTCTATCAACAGCTACCTGCTGCTGCTAATGGAAAGGGGGTTAATATTTCTTCCTCACCACCGTTTGCTCATGATGTGACATCACAAAGAGCATGGTGTCGACCTGCTCTGGATGGAAAGGGCCTTGAGATGACTTGTGTTGTGATTGAGATGACAATTAAAATGAGAGAGCAGTGAGTGAGACCTCTGGAAAATCTATCCAAACCCAACATTCATGAAGGCATTTTTGTGACTTGATCTGAGAGGAAAAGGACGTCCTAATAGATCCAAAGCCAATGAGATCCAAAACGTGGTCGGGCCCAGAGAACACTTGCACTACAGCAGCAACATGATGCAGGTCAGTATTCCAGAACTTCACAGTTCACATCTCAAAAACACACGTTCTTCTGTGATCATTATGATATATATCAATATTGACAAATGGACCTCAGACCTGAACTGTATCAGATCAGGATTCTTGCTGACTTGATCAGAATAAATTTAAATTAGACCTGCCCTGGTTTTCAGTTGATGCTAATTCAGAGAACCCTTTGGAAACCTCCTGCACCTAAACTGCAGTCAAATTGTACCCTTGATGTGATGTCACCTTCTGAAGTACCAAGATCATTTATAAAGGAGAAAGTATATCTGTGAGAAGCCACATCAAAGCCTTTAACTTCTTTCTCCCTCCTGCCACGTCATGGCAGAGAGCTCACTTTAGTGACTTTAGTAGTTTAAGCTTAACTTAAAGATGTGTGTCTCCATGCTGCCTTCCAACTGTATGTTGGCTAAAATAGTACTAAATGGTTTGTGTGAATCAGTTGACGTCACTAAAATATAATATGAGTTTTTACAATATTTGCATTACACAGTGTGTGTGTTTGATTAACAACTAATCAGTTAAAACCAGATAAGGAAATATACAAAATCTTATTGTAAAAAGCTACACTGTAGTTCAGTTGACTAATATTATGAGCTTTATAGCGGGTTATATAGGTTGCCATGGTTCTGTAAGTAACATTTATTTTAACCTAAGCTGGTGGGGAAAAAAATCATTCCAAGATGCATTGCAAGAGAAGATATAAGATGTGATGTATGAAAACTTTGTGGCCAAATGCAGAATGAAGACGGTATCAGTCAATGTATTATTATTATTTATGCTGTACTTCGTTAATAAAATGACTTTAGTCCCAGAAAATGAAGCCTTCTGAATACTACTACATATTGCAGTTCTACTACTTAATTTCTATAACACATACTATGAGGTGGAACAGTTGTTGTAAAGGAATCTTGTTGGAACCCTGAAACCACTTGTTTCACTAGAGATCACTGACCTTCACAAGAAACAGCCATCAGCCTGTTTTTTTTTTGTTTTTTTGTTTTTTTTTGCATATACAATACGATGTTTTATTTTCATTACCTATTGCACAGGGGTCCTCAGGGGCCGCTCGTCCCCATGGACCTGCCTTTACTCTCCTTATTGTTTGTCACATCTAATATTGTTAATGTAGAAACTAAAGTTTGCTGTTTTACTATGAAAATCTATTTATTTCCTTTCTCTTCTCCCTCTTTTCAGCCCTCCTTCTCTCTTCCCTCTCCTCCTCCCTTCTCCTCCCTGTCTTTGCGGTGCAGTGATAATGAACTGCCTGTCTTGCCCCTGTGAGTCCGTTCAGAGTGTGTGTGAGCATGTGAATGATAGACTAACCCCTTTCTGAATTATAGACTCCTCGGGGTCACCCTGTGTCTCCAGGGGCCCATTGTTATTGCCCCGCTCACAGCCTCTCTCAGCTGCACTTGACAGCCCATTGGTATAGTGTGTGTGTGTGTGTGTGTGTGTGTGTGTGTGTGTGTGTGTGTGTGTGTGTGTGTGTGTGTGTGTGTGTCCTGCGTTTCCTCCCAGGTGAAAGAAGCCAGCCGATCTCTCCCTGTCCCCCAGCATGCCTCACTGCCTCTTTTATGGCCTCTCTCTCTGGCTGAAAGGTGCCTGGATACTTAAACCCAGCTACTACCCACTCCCACTAACTTCCCTTTTCACAACATTTTCCAAGGAAGTGAGCAGCATGGTTGGATGAGGAGGGGCAGACAGGGAGATGCTGGACGAGGAGAAGAAGCACAGAGCTGGTGTGTAATACAACAGTATGATTAAATGAACCTTTGTGGTTCCACTGGGACACTGGGTGAATATTGCAGCTGATAAGGAAAGAAGAAATACAGAGAAAATAACCAATAAAATAACACATATTGAACACAGGACATTTTGGAAATAAATGTCCAATGTTCCTTGCTGCAAAGTAAATTCAGGAACATACAGTGAAGGAATGCAAATTCATACTCCTGTCCGTGCAAAATTTGTTCAAGTTCAAACACTTGTACTATGTCCTGTAATGGATGAGGACGATGATGGATGAAAGCCTTCGACACAGATGTAACAGAAAGAGAGAAAATGTATGGAGATTCTTTATTCTGTGATATCTTGTCGACACAGTGTCGTCAAAATGAGCCCTTACAGGGAGCTGTCTAACTGTCTTTTTGTCCCCCGTGCCATCAAACTGTTCAACTCGGGGGGGAGGAGGACGAACAGAAGAACAGAGGGACTATAGACTGTGCAATAAACTGGACTCAACTCATGTGCAATATGACCCCATCACAGGCAATAACTGTTTCAATGTTTAGCAATATATATATATATATATATATATATATATATATATATATATATATATATATATATAGAAGGAAAATGTAAATCTGTCACTGCTGTTATTACTATTGCTGTTATTATTATTATTATTACTACTACTGCTATTATTCCTGACGCTGCTGTTGTTGATGTTGATGTCATATAGCACAGTGTAGTATACTATAGTATACTAGTATAGTATTATTATTATTATATTATATTATGATAACTAACTAGTATCATATTACTGCTATTACTATTATATGTAGTAGAGTGTAGTATATATCACATTACACTACTATATTATTATATTATACATGTACATGTATGTTATACTCTTAGATGTTATACATTGTATATGCTATATCATACTACAATTACATGCTATATTATATTATATTATTATATTACACTACCATATGCACTCTATCATTACCATCAGCATTCCATACCCACTGCTGCTACTCTCAGGTACACACATACACGTATGCATATTTTCTGTAGATCTCCTACAAGTGCCTATTTTGATTCTAATTCCTGCTACCTCTACTGCCTACTTTATTGTGTCCATTTTTAGATTTTATATATTTTTATTTTCTATTCTATTTCATACTTTGTATTCTATATTTAAACAGTGCAATATATGAGAAGTGATGGAGATGTCAATTTCCCTGAGGGAACCTCCCAAAGGGATTAATAAAGTACTCTGTCTGTCTGTCCCTCTGTCTGTCTGTCTGTCTGTCATGGATGTATGTCTGTCCCTCTGTCTGTCTGTCTGTCTGCCTGTCTGTCTGTCTGTCTGTCTGTCTGTCTGTCTACCTGTCTGTCTACCTGTCTGTCTGTCTGTCTGTCTGTCTCTGTCTGCCTGTCTGTCTGTCTATCTGTCTGTCTGTCTGCCTGTCTGTCTGTCTGTCTGACTGTCTGTCTGTCTGCCTGTCTGTCTGCCTGTCTGTCTGTCTGTCTGTCAGTCTGTCTGTCTGTCTGTCTGTCTGTCTGATGCTTGTACTTATAGCTCCCACTTGCCTGTGAAGATTCGGCCATGAGGACGGCTGGTGTTCAGAGCTGGTGTACTTTAGCAAAGTGTATTTCAGGGATTAAAAGACATAGCACATGTGTTATTTGAATAAGAAAACATGCTTTGCTTTCACTTACCTGTCGTATTAAAGTCATGTGCTGTAAATGAGCAGGAGCTAATTGTAAAAGACTGATTTCCTCACACTATTCATTTTTTCAGAGACCTCTCAACACTCCTCCAATTCTGCAACAATCTCTCCTCTACAGGCCTTTTCAGCAGGAGTTAATGAGTCTTTTCTTTAACCATGACTGAGTTAATTGATTAACGAGAAATGAAAACGGCTTCATCTGTAAACAGCCTCTCATTTGCTTTCAGCATCCTCCTCGTCAGCTCCTCTCTCGTCCTTCTTCCATTAGAGCCCAGATGAGTTCTCCAACACTTTAAAGTCTGAACTCCTTGAAAGAAAAAAGAGGCTTGTTTAGAATTCCTCGGGGCATTTTAATTAAAACCCAAGAAAGGACGTGGGTACTTAAGGCTGGCACTCTCTCATCTCTGCACTCACACTGGCCACAGTCCTTCTCCTCATCCACTTCTCCCTCCATCCTTTCTTGGCAGCGGCAGAAGGAACGGCCCGATCAGTCCTTCAGGGATCCTCCAGCCCGACAGCTCTCACAATGAGAGCCATTACATAGAATGAGAGAGAGAGATGCCGTTCTAATTGAAATCCCCTCCTCCTCTGCCTCTCCACATCATGATGGTATTAGTCATGAGCAAGGCAGAGACACTGGAAGAGAAGGGAGAGAGAGAAAGAGAGGGATGAATGTGAGACTTCAAAGTGCTGCAGCAGCGGCAGCACTTGAGAGGAATAATCAGCCGGGCGCTGTGGTGGCGGGGGCTTAGCAGGACTTCCATGGCTGTGTGAAAACCTTCATCAAACTGCGGCAGGGAAAGTGAAATCATTTGATGTGGCTATTTTGTAGTTATGACTTCCTGGTCTCGAACTATGATAGGTCTTCTTTCAGCTATATATTAGCTAACAAACAAATATGACCAACAGTTGATAAAAATGGCAAAGGACATGAGTGGAACAAGCAATATAAAGCTTTTATTTGCTCACTCATAAGTAAGTGTAGACATCACATGTGGCGGCTCCACCAGGAGAACTGTAGCCCGGCTCAACATGCACCTGTTGCTCATGCATTTCTCAATTCTGATTTCATTTTTTTTTTTTTTTTTCAAAACTGAATTTGGAATTTCAAACACAGTCCACACAATACACAACAGTTTACTTGTAGACAGCAGCAAGGCTTCATTTATAGACTTACATTCATTGGTATGTATGGTCTTTACTTTTATCAAACAAGAAGGTACTTTGCCAGCCATCATGTCATCAGTCCCCATCATGGTATTTTACAGGCTACAGCATCCTGGGGCTATAGCAGGTATTATAGATGGGATGTGGAAAGAGCTATTTTTCCATTTTTCCCAGGGACTCACAGTTGCAACTCCTCTATGGCTCGGATCAGCATGGTTCAGTCAGTTTAAATGACCTGATCATTTGTCCACTCCAAAATGACATGGCAAAAAAACAGTGTGAGAAAAACTGCAATTAAAATAAATGATCTTTGGTTGGAGATGGTTCTAAAAAAAATTCATTACTTAATAAGTAATAGAAAAGATTTTTTTCCTTTTATTCCAAACAACACTGGCAGTAATCATTTACTAATCAGTATTTTATGTATGGCTGTGATATATAGTGCTGAATGTTTACATACCTATATAAAACGTGTTCATACTAAGAGAAAGAAACACTTTAATACGTCAGTATCAGAGGAAAAAACAGGACAGCAGTTGAGTATTTACAAAAGTTGCACATGGGAATGAATACAATCTTGATACTGGGTAACCACAATCACCAGAAGGCTCCTGATTGACCGTCTCAGATTTGGTCAGTCATAATGTTTTATTTTGATGCCCTTGTAACTAATAATTACTGTGCAAAATTTGAGGCCAATATCTCCACTAGTTTCAGAGATACTAAACCTTCAAAAAGGGGGCGTGGCCTCATATTTAGCATAGAAACCAGTGTTACAATCAAACATCCATAGTTTGATGTCTAATAACTGTTGACCTGTTCACACTAAATGGTTCAAATTTCACACATGATTCTTTGATAGAATGAGGCTCTGTACACAGAAGGAGAGCTTTGTATGTGACATATCTGCAGATTTATGACATGTTAAATATGGCCTCCTGGAATGAGCGTTTGTCCATGGTAGCACTTTTGGCTCTCTATATCTCCAGATTTAATGACACCACATGTCTGATTCTTTTTGATATATGACACATGTTATAGTACAATGAGGAAAACAGGTTATATCTGTGACAGAAATGATGCTTTCTCATATATAGGCCCCTAAAAATGGAAAAAAGCTTGTCACGTCTGTATTTTGATGCTTATAGCAAAAATCTGACAAGGTTTACCAGAAAACAAATGAGATGAGTGAAAAGAGCAAGGTCTGATTGATAAATGTACCAAATATGAAGCTGGTGCTGTGAAGAAAACTATTTAATTAAGGCTGTTGAATATAGAAGGTTTTATGACATGTGACATACTAAGAATATTTTGCCACTGAACATTGAAAATGTTGTCACTAACAGTTTTGCACATAAGATCAGTATTAGTGGAAAAGACTGAGTTAAGTGGCTGACAAAAGAGTCTGGAACTGAACTTTGATGACTATAAACCAATGTTAGCTGTAACTCATACACTAACATGCAGATTAAAAATGATTGAAAAATGGTAATTTCTGAGGAAAATGAGGCCACCCACACATAAACATGCCTAAATGTGCTGCAGATTAGACTTCAGATGTTTAACAAAACTGACTGTTTATCTGCTTCTCACTCTCATTCTCTCTGAGCGGCTAAATGGAGATTAGGGAATTATGTCAAAATGCAATTGGTCACGTAGGATTGTCCTTCAATCCTTTCTCGCTTTTTGATCAGAAAAACATCAATTATCTCTGCACAAATAGACGTGGAGGATGGATGGATGGATGGATGGATGGATGGATGGATGGATGGATGGATGGATGGATGGATGGAGGAAAGGAAGGAGGGGTGGGGCTTCTTAAGTGAATGATGGGAATGATAATCTGAGCAGAATGTAGAGCTAATGGACATATGTTGAAGTGGAGTAGGCTGGAGGGCTTTTCATGATCTTCAATCTATTACAGAGATTAGAGATGGAGGGAGGGCAGGCCACTCTCTCGCCCCCCTCCCCTCTCCTCTTCCCCTCTCTCTCTCTCTCTCTCTCACACACACACACACACACACACACAGCACAGTTGAATGTGAGTGAATTGTGTCACTATGACGATGTCAACAGCAGCGACAAAGATCACTTGACTAATAGTAGTAATGCGGAAAAGAACAAAAACACATGAAATATAATAAAACTGACAGAAATGTAATTGAGGTTTTTCAGTAAAGTGGGAAGATGAAAATGATCAGGACAGTTTGAGGCTTGCATGGACATGTTGCATTTCACTTGAGCATGCACTGGAGCATAGAGGCACCTGGACATGAGAGGCAAGGATTACACGTTAGCTTTTCTCTCCTTTCTCAAGACAGACCCCCATGAAATCACCCTTTGACTACAGGGTCACTGTGTGTGTGTGTGTGTGTGTGTGTGTGTGTGTGTGTGTGTGTGTGTGTGTGTGTGTGTGTGTTAATGCCCATGGTAAATTGATATCATTACTGTCTGGTTGTGGAAAAAGCAGAACTGAAGACCATTCCTGTGTTCCACCACTCACGCTTGACTTTCCAACAGCTGTGTGTGTGTGTGTGTGTGTGTGTGTGTGCGTGTGTGTGTGTGAGTGGCATATGAACGTATAATATTGATTTGCATGAGTTGACACATCCTCTCTTTTTTTCTTTTTTACTGTCTTTGTGACTTACGTTGTTTCTTTCTGTTTCTATGTGCCCCCCCACCCCCCACTTTCTTCTGGGTCTCAGACCTAGCCATGTATGACAGATATGGTTGATTGTGAGTAGATCAGAGCAGATCATTGAGGTGAATGGCTTCAGTGAAACCTTTCATTCAGCTCCAAGTCGAAGCTTTCAAAGGAGTCTTGATATGGAAGAAATGGGGATATCCTCCTGGCTGTTCCTTTATTCTAGTGTGTGTGTGTGTGTGTGTGTGTGTGTGTGTGTGTGTGTGTGTGTGTGTGTGCGTGCAGGGTGTTTTGCGTGGGCTGCTGACTTTGGTCCATGTGAAATTATCAAACAAAGCTGAAACAGGAAGTAGAATGAATAGCACTCACACTGAGCACCATGACCGTAATCTGGTGTGTGTGCATGTGTGTGTGTGTCCATGCACACTTGCGCTATGGGAAAGAATGGCTTGACACAGTCTTCAAACAGGAAATGAAAATGTTTTTTATCCTTTTCTTTATGTGCCATTTTGAATTCGACCCTCTGAATTTTTTATCAATGCTAATAGCCACAATGCTCTGCTTGTACCAGCAATGGTGATTTTCTGTAAGACTGTCACTTTGCTTGTTATATGGAAAGTGTTTGTTTTTCTCAGAATGGATATTTAAATGAGTCATTTGTGCAATTTGAATATCTTCACTGTGAAAATGGACTTTAGGTTCTGCCCACATGAAGGCCCTGTGGTCTTTTCCCCCCAGAGAGGCCCCCCTGCTGCTCCGCCAGGAAAGAAATATAAAATATGAAAACACAGGAAATGCATTTAGAAGCATCAGCTGCACAGAGTCGTATAGTGACAGTGGTATAACCTTTCTCAGTTTTAACAACTACAACTAATAAACTTTTAACTGAGAAATCTTTAGGCCCATCCTTGGTAGCCAACTAATGACTGACTAACTAATTAAATAACTAAAAAAAAACAAAAAACGAATTTCCCCTATGGGGGATCAATAAAGAATTATCTTATCTTATCTTAATTAATGATTTAAGTGTGTGGCTTACTGATACTAATGAACTTATCCTACCATGTTGATCCTCAGGCAGTTTGATGTTTTACTCACTAGTGAATGACTGAATGGGCCATGTGCTCTGACACGTTTTACAATTTAGCCCTCTTCCACACATTTTATTTATTTATTTATTTTAAAGACATATAAAAATGCTCTGCTTTGAATAATGATTTGTGATCATTGACAGTTTTATTCTGCAAAAAACACCTTTACCCCTTTTCCCTCATTGAAAAATCCAGAAACTATGAATATGCAATTTTATTTTATTTTTTCAAATGATTAACTGCTGGACAGGAGGAAGATGTCTCGTACTTTTAATGAAAAAAACGTTAGTGTCATTTAAGGTGAGCACAGCAAAACCTGCCTCATTTCACAGACGAACATGAAAACAGCCTGTAAGTGTGCAGCTGAACAATGACGTTTGTAAAATATATAAATGAACTATAAAGTAAAATAGTTCATTTTTACAATATCAATGATATGCCATGGTTGTGATCTTTTCAAAATAAAAGTCACATTTTAGCAAAATAAAAAACATGATATTAAAGACAATGTTGTGCTGTTTCTTGTACAGTATGTGATTTATACAATTCTCATTACTGCAGTGTGTCCACATTCATTTCAATTTTAGATTGAATGATCTAAAATATTTTCACTTAAACAAAATGCATATTATTATGTCTTGTAGTAAAGTACATGATGCGTAATGTAGTTTCATTTTCAGATTACATTTGGTGTGTAGGAACCACAGTGTCTGTGGATGCAGTTTTCACATTTCTGTAAAGACTGTAATAGTCATAACAAAGTTTTATTCTTACAAGGTGCATCACAGAAGAGCGTCTATATTCATCTGAACACCAGGTAAGCTAAGCATCTTCAATGTTTCACACTGATAAAAAGTTCCTTCTTCAATCCCCTTACATAACAAAATTGATTATTGCATCATCATGAAGTATTACTTGTTTGGAAAAAGCATTGCTTCGCCATGTTTGATCTATATAAAGGTATATACATACATATACAAAATATGCTGACTCTTCTCATCCTCCATGTCTGTTGCAGTAGTGATAATTTAGTTTATTGTTATTTCAGTGCACATTAGCATTTCACTCTTATCAAGAATTACGAGCCTACCTCCGAATGAACACTTCAATTTAAAGCATTTTCTTTTTCAACTTAAGAGATAGGTTTGACATTTATCTCTCGACAGAAACCAACCACATTCAAGATGTAACAGATTTATATTTATTTCTATTTCCCACCGCAGAACTCCTGCCAGTCAGATTATAGCAACAGCAGATCCCTGACTGGGTTGGATCTGAGTGGATTAGCTGTTTCCTGCCCTGGCACAATAGAGTCCACCAGGAAACCAGATCAAACCACACACACAAATATACATGTGCAGACTGTGCATATCATAACATGTGCGTGTGTATGTCTGTGTGCACATGCAGGGAGCAAAGAGCCAGGCCAAAGGGCCCAAAGCCAACAAAGAATGAGAGGAGAGAAGCAGCAGGAAGCTGACTAGTCACTTTATCCCTCTATCCCCCACTCTCTCTCTCTCTCTCTCTCTCTCTCTCTCTCTCTCTCTCTCTCTCTCAGCAGACGGCGGCATCAAGGGAGAAAGTTGAAGTTAAAATCAAAGGTTGAACCGGGGATTAGTCCTGAGTGGAGGGGGGGGGCGGGGGGCAGGCAGAGGACGGTTCAGGTTTAAAGAGAGCCATAGAGGCAAAGAGAGAGAAATGATTTTCTGTCTGTGTTCCTATTACCAAAACTTTATTCAGTATTATTTGTAATGCATTAGACCTTATACAGTATGTGAAGTCAGTAATAATGTGAATGCGATAAAAAGTACCTGTGTTAGTATTAATAATATTCTGGCTCCTTCCAGTATTACAGGTGCAATATGAGTCACCAAGGACCAGTCGGGAAATAACTTTCTTTAAATATACCAACCAAGGTAGAAAAAGGGAAATCCCTGAAAGACTGAACATCCACTTCTACAGTATTGTAGTGCAGGTAACAATTGATGAGTGTCCATCTTCAGCCTCAGTCTGTACTCACTCTGGGTAAGTGTCTTTTACCAGTGTTCTCAATGGAAATCAAAATTTCATCTCACATGCTTCAAAAATATATATCCTCATTTTTCACAACATTATGTCAATATTGGTACCTGTTGTAAGACTGATCAGTTTTGAGGGGTAAACACTGAATTACTGAAGTAATTTAATGTATTTTAATTAAGTGGTAAAGTAATTTTATCAAATGTAAGCTAAGGTTTTGGTGATGGTGATGGCAAGTCCACATGTTCTTCTCCCTTTTCTATATATCAGGCATAAACTTGAAATTTCTTTACATTTAAATATGTGTGAATTTCCCCTGAGATCAATTTGTGTTTCAGGCACAGAACTCCTGGTAGACAGGGATCAACTGCTGAAAACTGCTCAGAGGTGCCAACAGACACTAGGTGATACTGGCTAGCATAAGCTTTGTGTATTCCATGCTATGCTAGCTCATGAGCAAAATATAAATACACCCATTCAATGCATACACACAAAAATTATTTTGTCAATGTAGTCTCTTTGATGTACTTTTTGTTTGTTTGTTTGTTTGTTTGTTATTGTGTTTACTTGCTTGCTCTTGCTTTTTGAAAAGTTTCAGTTCCTCAAATAAACACTAGGGGCAGGCTCTAAAAGGGAGTCAATTGCATTTGTTAAAATGTCCGACTTTACAGCAGAAGAAAACATGTTTACAGCCTGGTTCAAAAAACAGTTTGGATCTGTTTAGCTGATTATCTACTTCATGACAACTGGACTGGGAGTGAAGTTTTTTATAGCACACTCATTTAAAATCACTTTGATCAACAGCTGTCAGTCACTGAACTGTGGTGTTGTTGGCTTTCGGATCATTTTTTATGTAAATACTGTAAATAATAACATGGCTTGCTGTTCTGACAAAAGTAATAACAGACTGTCCAAAAAGTTGGCGGTCCACAAACTCAAATGTTATTATTTATATTTATATTATAGCCAAAACAGAAATTTTAAGTTTATTATAATGCAGAAATCGACTGATGGTGATCGATTGGAGGTTGAAATACAGGTTCACATATAACGTTATATATTATAAAGTAGCGTAACCGGTGCAGAAGCCGGCCGGTACCACCGGGTTAGCCGGCTAGCTCGGTGAGCATGTTTCATGAAGCAGGCTTCATTCAGCTCCACCCTCACTCCTCCTCTTTGTCCATATTTGGATTAACCAGAGTTCGACGATGTTTCAACTGCCAAGATGGCGGCGCTTCAGTATTGCTCTTCAGAAATCTACCAGTGACATCACAGAGACTACGTCTACGTTTTATATAATCTATGGTCAAAATAAGGGAAAAGAGTCCAAAATGTCAGGCAGACTGCCCCAGGACAGGCGGGGGGGGGGCAGGAGACCTGAGCAGAGGTGACAACAGGTGACACTTTTTGGGTTGGGGTTTGTGGTTTTTTTGGTCAGGATAATTTGTTGTTAAAGTGTTGTAATACTCATTTCAGCCACAAGAGACTGAAGTTCTCCACACATGGGAAGTTAGAAGAAGTTTGAAGAAGTTTGAAGAAGTTTGCCTTCAGGGCTTTCCTAAACCCAACCACGAGAAGCTTTCTGGCAGAAAGTCCTGAAGGCAAACAGTGAGCTTGTTCTGTTGACACACAAAAAACACAACACAAAAAATCACTTGCCAAAACTTTTTTCAAAATTTGTTTAATTTAATGTACTTTGAACTATCATATGATGATCGTAATAATAATAATTCTAACAATGATAATAATAATAATTTATTTGTAACACTTTTCAAAACAGAGGTACAAAGTGTTTTACATTAAAAACAAGCAATAATTAATGGCAAATAAATAGTCGAGAGAGAGAGAGAATTATTATATATTATTATTATATTCTTCACCTTTTCTTAAGTCAAAAACACAGGACATTTAACAGATCAGACATCTAAAATGGATCACCTGATTTTCTTTTCTTAGTTCCATTTCTATGTGTCTAATGATCAACTGCATCAAAGTGATCATTCAGGTTTAAGCTTACAAATGTAGCATATTAGAACAATGCATTTCCAAAGAAAGCTGATGAACTGGTATTTGCATTTGTGTTCTTATTAGTGAATATTACAGGGATTCTTTTCTTTGAATATTACATTCATGTAGGATGGAGTTTCTGAGGCAAAATAGCTTTCCATTCATTCAGTGTGGAGAGCGAACAGCGTGGACATGTAACTGTGTTAATAAAAAGTGGTACGCATGAGTCTACTGCAACAGAATCTCTCTGTCTGCTGATCCGTGTGAGAACGCTTGTCCCTCAGCATATGCATATATAAGCCTAGTATACACTTTCAATTACAACACTGTTCCTGTTCTCCCTCTCTCTCTCCCACACACACACACACACACACACACACACACACACACACACAGCGACACTGAAAAGGCAGAGTCCTTTTTTCCCTGTTATGCAAATAACATCAGCCCTTAAAATGGTTTGAGTGAGAATTAAACGTGAATTAAATGAGGCTTGGCTCTTTTCTCTCCATTCTGTCTGAATAAGGCAAAGTCCCGTCACCATGGGAGATCCCCACGCCGTTGCCATGCCTGTTATGGGATTGACAAGACGAGAAGTGACATAAATACCGTGGCCAGCGTTCAATCCAATTATGTGGTGTGGCCCGCCTCAATACCTGCTAGCCATACAGTGCTGCGCTGGCGTCCTTGTATTCAGCCCGCCTCAAAAATAAGACTGGCCTTATTCATCTTCAAGCCTAACACTAACCTTGGTCTCTTCACCTCAGCGAGCTCGGAGTGTCTGCCCTCAACCCTACGCTCGACCCAGCAGCCAGGCCTAATCCAGGCCTTTGGACAAGGTGCTTCCCCAGGCTCTCTATAAAGCCCTAAAACAAAGTCCCATCTGAACTCCCCATAGGCCCCACGCTAGCTGTGCAAATGAATGGCTATTGATATAATAATATACACACAGCACCGAGACAGGAAGTCTACGTGTAAAGAAAGTCTGTTATGATTCTGTGAGTGACTGAAGTCAATATGCACGTTTCATACATCAGGGATGATCCCGACTAAATGAGGTTAGAGCCCATTAGGGATGATTTGAGCTTTTGATGATCGAGTTTTGCATTTTTAAATAAATGTATGTTGAAGGTAGGAATAGAGATGTGATGTAGTTTTCATTTTGTGTGTTTTGAATTGGAATAATTTCATTTCTACATTTTTACATTCAACTCCAAAAAACTAGGCTTGTTGTCCTGACTCTTCATAATGCCACCTCGAAGCTAGCTAGTTCCATTCATCTGTCTTTCTGGAAAAAGTGAAACAGCACTTGAGCACAGTGATATTAGTGATTGATGAGTGATTGACAGTGATATTTCAGTCAATCTAGTGTTTCATGTTTCAGAGCAAAAAAAAGATAATTAACAGACAAATGGCTCAGATGTAAAGAAAACAACTGCTAAAATAATTCTAATTAATTTTAAAACCATGCCTTTAATTGACATTTGCCAGAACGCTGTGCAGACCACAAAACATGATGAAGTGTTTAATGAATGAAAAAGTTGATTAATATTTCTCACTGTATGACATATTGTTCTTAGAAAGACTTCAGAGACTGGATTTTTTTTTTGTAATTTGAGTTATTAGTAATGTTAATAGATCAGATTAGATTAGATTTATGTAAGATTTAATTAGATTTTTGTAAGAACTTGGCAGTTCCAGTTTTATGGTTATGTTATGGGATCTAAGGAAATGACTCATCTCCAGTACATTTCCCAGAAACCAAATGAATTCTGCCGCTAATGTGACTATAAGAAGGTGAAGGTTTTCTTGTCCTGTGATAATATAGAAAATCAATGTTACTGATGTGTTTTAGATTATACAAAAGATGTTACTCATGGGAATCAATAGTATATCTTTTGAATAATGTATAGGCCCAATCTTCACTGTAAATACATAGAATTATTGTTAGATTTAAGACTGCAATTAGGAATAGGCAAACTTGTTAGAAAACAGTTTTGCTTATTTACACATCCAACAACATTATTATTCACACTGAGTCATGTCTCAGACCATCTGACAATATCCAATATTCACTTGCTTTTACCTCTGTTTTTGGTCTCTACCAACTCCTGAGAGACATTTCTGGCTCTTTAGCTGCTAAAAGCTCCACTGTGTTTTTGGAGCTTTGCGGTTGAACCCAGCTGCCTGCTGCAGCCCAAAGACGCTATGAGACAAGCGAGAACGAACCAAAACAATAAAGCTGCAGACAGAACCGCTAAACAATGAGCTGAGGTTCACTAGAAGGTTCTGTGAAGCCAAGCTGAGCGGCACATTCAGGTGATCATTTTCTACAGGTGCATCACTATGAGTGACTACTTTGATTGTCCCTTTTTTTTACATTATCATTCAACCATTATCTTAAAAAAATCTACTATAAAGTTAAAGTTTGAGTCTGTAAAACAAATGCAGCATAATCTGTATGAGTCATTTCATAGTGTGACAGCTAGATGTGAATAAGATAAGATAAGATAAGATAAGATAATTCTTTATTGATCCCCCATAGGGGAAATTCAGGTGTTGCAGCAGCACAAGCAAACAATCAGGTAGAAGTATAAAGTATACAAAATAAAAAACTATAAGAAACTATATAAAAAAAGTACAAGTGGAACCTAATTAAAAAAGTATAATACTGTTCTGTACTGGTCCACACCATGTGCCATGGTCTCCTCTGGTTCTGAGATAACACCTAGTCCAAAGCGCCACCATCGGAACAGCAGAAGAAAAAAACAGAAGTAAGTAAACTGAAGCAACAGATTTCACTTGCTCTTTCCCCACTCCATTGACTAAACTGACAAAAATGTAAACCGGAGTTGACAACCAGATCGGTTCCCCTCCCCTCCTCCCCGGCAGTGCTTGGCTTGTGTTTGGGCCCCAGAGCCCATTTTAACCACAGGCATTTACAAGCTCCCCTCTTAACAACCTGCCAGGTGCTTTAAGCCTCCCGCTGAAGGGCCGCAGAACGTTATGAGACTCCAATAAGATTAGAGCAGAATGGGCTGTGAATGGAAGAATGGAAGCTCTTATAATGGGAAAGATTGTTAGCACAGCGATGTGTTGCTCTGAGCTCCCATGACCAATCTACAACTAATGAGCATTCACTGAGCGTGCTCTATGTCACAAGTGTCCCCAGGCTATGATGGGGACACTGAGGCAAGCAATTTCTCATATTTGTCAGCAACACGGGCTAATCGCTTCGGTCAACTTTTACTTTTATTATAGAAATTCAATAGGCCGAGGACATTCTCACACTCTCACACTTCACAGCTCCGGCTGCTGGAGAATTTCATAGTGAGATGTTCATTTAAGTATCCACAGATTGAAGGTTG
>JBBMOC010000322.1:41612-51612 GCA_037975185.1 Centropyge bicolor
AAAAAATAACAACAGCATTAACTTGAAGTTGGACTAGTTGTAGTGGACACAAGAGCTTGTTAGGGATGAATCCAGGGTGTGAGCAGCAGGCCAGCAGCTTTGTTTTTCTACTGATATGACTACAAATATTGAATTTGTTCATTCATATTAATATTGTTAATGTTGATGTTTTTAACAACACTGGCTGGCTCTGGTTGCTATCAGTTAGCTGAACGCGTCCCACTGTGGCCTAACACGTGAAAACCGCAAGCCATGGGAATTTCATGTGAAGCAGACCCTCCAGTTGAACGCTGTTTGTGCTCAAAATGTATTAATATATGCACACAAATTATGTTTTATTAATGCAAAGCATGCAAGTTTTTTTAATTCTAGTTTTCTAATTGAGTTATACACCCCTCCCCCCCACCGCTGAAAAAAACAGCTCTTTTGCCTCTAGTGAGTAAAAAACCGATATGATGCCACACAAGAGCCTATAAATCAGAAAGTTTCATGTAGCATGCTAGCTAACCAAACAAGCTAGTTTGAGGTAGCTGGTTAGCTTGTGTAAGGGTAAATTTGTGTAACTGATAGCTGTTTTATTTTATAGGTTTTGGAAGGTTTTAGGGTGAATCATTCTGGTGAAAGATTAGCATATCTCAGCGCACTCGACACTAAGCTGAATGTCCATGGGCAAGTAATTTAACATGACCTGAGACGCAAATCACAAACATTTCAAAACAAACACCTGAGTTTTGACCCAGTTTTGACTGTTGGATTGGAACGGCACATCCGCCTATCATGAACTGTTATTTAGCTAACTCTTGATGGAACCAAAAAAAGGCCTTCAAATAATTTACACAAATTTATTTTCCTTTTAAAAATCTAAATACATAAGAACAAGTTTATCTAGTAAAAAATAATCACCCATTGCAGCCGAAACAAATATAAAATGTGATAGTTCAACTCTAGCTTTAACCCAGGTCTTTGTTAGCCTGCAAATATAAGCTAGTACTTCTTGAACAGCATAATCACAGAAAATCTAAAAATCACCTTTGCCTAGGTTATAGTGTTTGATAAGATATAAGACATGATATTCCTTTATTCGTCCCACGATGTGGAAGTTTTGGTACCAGTATTAAGTCTATCACTATAATTACTTCAATTTTACAATAATAAATAATTACTTTAGGGGAAATGCTTCTCGTTGCCTATATGAGACTGTTAGAGGGAAAGAAATTTAACATAAATGCAGGACACAGGTTCTTGTGAAACATATATCACCATCAGACCCAAAAAAGTCCCAGTTATATTCTCCTCTCTCATACCTTCATTTGAATGTGATTTGCAGCCCATAAACATGGTCATTTGTCAGTTTGTTTGATACATGTTCATTAAGAGTCGGAGGCTTAAAGCATTGACATGAGTCTTAACAAGTTATCACGTCACCAGAGACACAGCCGCGGCTGTTTTTCCCTCTTTGTATGTGTAATCAATTCAGGGAGTTAGCTGGGGAGGGTTCAAGTTGTAAGACTTCAAGAGGCTAATAGCTTTAAAATGAGTCTTAACTGGTGTTTAATTCACCAACAGCTGTTGTGCTGGTTAAGAATCGAGGAGCAGGCCGGTCTGTCTGTCGGACCAGGAGGAGAAATTAGTTCTGCTGATGCCCATATTCCCTCCCAGGGAACCATCTGCTCCACTTCAATACAATAGAGGGATTTTCTGAAGGAATAAAATGCTTTGAACGCAACAATTTCTTTCTCTCTCTCTGAGAGGGGTTTTGGTTAAGGTGTCATATTTCCTGGCCGGACTGCCACTCAGCAAATCTGCTGCACATTTAATGATTGGTTCCTTTTGTTGAAGTGTGGGTCATTTCATCATGAGGCCTTCAGAATGAGTAGATTACACTGAAACAAGATGCATTTAAATGCATATACAGTTGATCTGGGGTTCAAATAAAGCAAAATAGGGAGTACAATAATGCCATGCAGTTCAGTTAACTAACATTTCTTGAACAGTAGTCCTGTCCTTCTTTGTGGCTTTTGTCTTTTGCTTAAAGGCATGCTTCTGGAGCCTGTTGCCACCAGGGAAACACCAAACTTTTGCACCAACCGTTTGCTTTTTGCTTTTTTTTTTTTTTTTTTAGATTTTTTAAGGTGTGCTTATTTGGTTAGCAATTCACAATTGTTTGAGGAACAAGACTGATTGTAAATATATTTATTTGCTCATTTGCTCCTCTTTCTTTCAGTGATGGTTGTTTAGCACATTTCCACATTGCCAATTCTATTTTAAAAGGTTTTGCCCAAATTGTTTGGGGGCATTAAAAGCCTGTGTTTGCTAATTTAAATTAAATTTATTTAAATTGTCGAGCTTGGACAAAATGCATGAAAATTCCAAGCATCTCAGGCGCTTTAGTTTCTAAAGACTTATTCAGTAGAAGTTCAAGTAAAACGTAAGTGTGTTTTTATTCAGTGCAGTGATAGGACCATTCAGCTCTGTTGTCTTAGGTTGAAAACAGAGATTCAGAGACATTCACAAAGCTGGACCAATAAACCATTAAAATATAAACTATGGATATATGCTATAGTGGTAAGTAAGAAAATGTGTTTTGTATGTGTGTAGTTTGGATGAAATGACCCCAAAACAGATGATTTCGTAATGGGCAGTGGGGCAGGACTCAACACACACAGGAGAGCCGAGACAGTCAGTCATGACTTTTATTTCTAGCACACACAATAAAGCAGCAGGTGGGGCAACACAAGAGAGCCTCTGAGCCACAGGGAACACAGAGAGTAGATGTGGCGTCGTTTCTTCTAAAGCAATCTAAGGGAAGTGCCAGCAGCCACGGGGAACAGCTGGACAAAACAGGTACTACCTGAGCCCAGGGCTGTGGATAATTCCAGGTGAGCCAACGCAGGTAAACTGTTACACACAGACAGACTGAACTAAGACAAGAAGGCTAAACTAAGACTGACTGGACAGGATTCAGACAAGAGAGAACTGAGACCAGGCTGGACCCAGGCAAGGACAAACAGAAAGCCAGAACTATGACAGGTTTGGATTATTACCTGGTCATCAAAAGTAACTACCAGGCCCTACAATCATGGTTTACTTAACTGTAGTTTTTGACAAGGTTATAGTACAGTGGGCACAGTGTGAACCAGTTCTCCATGTGTGGGAAGATGTTTTGCATGACCATATTGTATGGTATCGTATGATGTATGTTACCACACATGCCCTTTATTAGATCATGTGACCAGTGTTGGGAAAGTTCACTTTCTATATGAACTAGTTCAAAGTTCAGTTCAAACCTTTTAAAATGAACTAGTTCAGTTCATCGTTCATAATTCAAAATTGTGAACTAAAGTTCATGCTTCCCCAAAATGAACTATTTCGTCCTTTTTTAGTTCTTTTTTGTTTTTTTTGTTTTTTTTACGTTGCCACGAGCTACGAGCTAATTCCCGACTGTATGGGAATTAGTTTCTCAGTAAACGCATCCTCCTTCCTTGCACACATGTGAATTGTGACGAGACTGACGACCGCTGATGACGAAGTTGGTAGAGCGACAGGCAGGACTTGCGGTTGCCAGATCGGGTGGTTATCCGCGACATTTTAATGGTCGTTTACCATGTGTTTTTACTGTTTTAGCTTGGTTTTTCGCCGAGGGCTCTTGAAATCTGGCACGAACGTAATCTGAACGAAATCAGAGTGCCGTTCAAGAAACAGCAGAATGAGTGCGTTCACAATTTAACGTTCATCAAGCAAAAATGAACGGGACGTTCACGTTCACCCAAAATATGAGTTAGTTCATGAACGAACGTTCTTTGAACGCGTTCGGGTACAACACTGCATGTGACTGTAACTCTGACAGCATCAAAAATGTAGAATGGACTTAAGCAGTGAGAAAGCATTGAGCTTCCAGAGTGAGTGGATGTAGAGCAGAGTGCTGCTGGAAACAGCCTGGACTTCAGTGGCTACATCAGGTTAAGAAGCCAGCTTCAGTGATAGGTTTCTCTGTCAGATACCAGGTGACTCAGTTATTCTTGGCTGCTCACTGAACATCACATCGGTGACACTGGAGACAACATGTAGGAATTGACGCTTGTTTCAGAAACATGAAAGATGACCAAAGGAGCACATGCTCAAATGCCATTAGTCACAGGTCTTATCATGGCCCTCGGGGTCTCACATCTCGCCCCCCCTCAAGTCCCTGACCAAATCTTCTTTAAATGCTTCTTTGTTCATCTCTTCACCTCTGTCTTTGTCTGAAGTCCATGGACCACAGTTCATGGCCCATTGTCAGGATGCCACCACAGTGACAACCTGCTCACTTCAAAATGACTATTTTCTCCCAAACCAGACCACAACAGTGAACTCAGACCACAGAAAACACACCACTCTGTTTTCATGATCAAAGCCGAGTGTGATGTTGTACAAATCTACAACACTGTGCTGAAGGTAATTTTATTTTTACAGCATTCTTTGTTGACAATATGAAATATAGAAAAAAAAAATCACCTGGAATTTGTGATTTTGAATTTGGTTACAATTAAGCTAAGATTTTATTATTTTAGTTTAATGGCAAATATTCACACAGTGAGTTTGGCCACAACGCTTCCTTGAATATGATGTCATGCTTAATAACACCATAACCTCAAGTAGAAGCAATGTTTCTGAGCTAATGTTCACTGGAGTCAACGGGGGACATTCAGGCGATCAACGTGATCAAAGGCGACCAGAACAAAGCTGACGTCACGTCTCTGTATTCAAACCGCCTCCCTGCCGTGAGTGACAGGTAACTGGTGACGCTACATGACGGTGGCGATGACGACATGTGGAGATAGAAAAGCGGAATTCATGTGGAAAAACAAGTGCTCTAACTTTTTGGGAATGTGGCTGAAGATGGCGATCTGAAATTATTAATATCCTCTTGTTTCTCTTTATTTATTTTCACTGACGTCACAGGCTCGTGCATGTTTTCACATTCCTTCTTGAATGGCTTAAATCGAGTCATTAAATTCATCATCACATCCAACAAGATATCGTCATAATGGAGGGTGTTAGAGCTCCTTTCAGGCCCGGCTCCTGCCGCCCTGACAGACAGCGAGGACAGAGCCGGCCGCTTCATGCTTAACGGGATCAGAGGCAGCGCAGAGGAGGCCAAGGTCACGTGTCATCAGTGGGAAGGAGGCTTATTATTATTGTTGTTGTTGTTGTTGTTGTTGTTGTAATGAAAGAGAAGGTATTCTTGCTCTTTCTTGAAGTCTTGATCAGTTCCCTGTACCTGCACGTCATTAAAAAGGCCAGTCCTGGAACAAAATGATTCTCTCTTCTCATTAGTGAAATTCTGACTTTTTTTATATCAGCTGCTTACAAAAAATCATAGAAACAGATTTTTTTTTAAAAAGTTGATTGAAGCAATTGTAGAGAACATCTACAGCACCATGTAACTTAAATTGTATGCAACAAGGGGGCGTGATGAAAAAGACAAAAATAAACAAAGGAACAAATCTCTTGGAAAGCTCACAGTGGGTTTATATTTTAACATTTTTATGCATTCATATATAGAATAAATTGAAGAATTTGTGAGTATAATCTGGTGAAAATAATAAACAAATAAATGAAGCAGAGCCTGAAACAGACTGCTCTCACAATCAATGTATCAAGACAATCTGTTTTTCAATGTCTGTCTCCAGTTTCTGCAAAAGAGGATTAATTGGATGAAACTTGTGAAGCATTTTAAAGAAGTCTCTCTGACTTTGTTTCTCAATAAATACACACAGGAAGTGCAGCAATAGCCAGACTCTCCAACAAATGTGGACAGATATGATGAAGGTGATATGTTGCTGGAAAAGTTACTCTTTGTATTCATAGTTGAAAAAGTGAAATAATAGCAGGGACAGCGTCACAGACAGTGGAGACTTTCTCTGGTGAGATTCCATAGTGTTGAATATATAATAACTGACTTTTAAAATTATTTTAAAAATGATCACTGAACCAATGTTGGGGGGAAAAAAACACAAAAATAAACACAGATCACAACCAGTCGGGTCATATAATGGTTTTACTGAGGTCCAATCACAAATGAATCAGAGGAGCCTTGACCAATCAACTTGTCCTCAACTTGGTGGTTCAACTGTGTGTGTGTGTGTGTGTGTGTGTGTGTGTGTGTGTGTGTGTGTGCAGTGACTCCTGTATAAAGCCTCTCCACAGACACACAGAGGTTCAGTGTGGGTGTCTGTTGTGTCGGTTCCTCCTCATGTCCCTGAGCACTTGTGTGTAGAACCGTCTCCAGCCATGATGTTCCCCTGCAGCGCGCTGCCGCCTCCGCTCTACCCGGCCTTCCTGCGTCCCCCCGCGGCTCTCTCCTCGCCCCTCAGCCGCTCGCTCCACTCAGGCTTCCTGGTGGAAGATCTGCTCCGGTTGAGCCAGCCTGTCAGCTACATACAGCGGACTCTGCCCCCCGGCGGCCCCGGGGACATTCTGCCGCTGCGAGCCCGGACGGAGCGGCCCGTGGCTCCGAGCTCCGGCCCGCCGGGCAGCGGCAGCGGCCCCGGCAGCCCCGGGTCCCCGCGCACCGCCTGCCCGGAGCCCGCCTGCCTCAAGTTCGGTGTGAGCGCCATCCTGGCCCCGTCCACGCGGAGCGGTGAGTGGAGGAAACAGCCAGCAAATAATAATAAAATACAGCATAGGGTTATGTATCATTTTGCAAATTGGTGCCACTAAATACTAATAATGTACAAAAGTAGTAAAGATGTTGTTAAAGTGGGATCAATAAATAAGATAAATACAGGTGCATTAGACTTTAGACTTTATTTATCAGCAGAGGTGAATCATAGAACTTTAAAATGTTGTCCTCATTTTTTTAAATCAGTCTTTCCACAGTTAGATCTATAGCTGTTATTAACATCCAAAGAAGTTGTGAAAGGGAGATTAAAAATGTCGTTTAAATCCTATAATTAACTGGAAATGGTGCAAAGACAATATATGAGATGTTGAAACTGGATTTATTTTTAAAATAAATCCATGATAAATATATGCTCATTTCTCATCCGTCCTGCTTTGAAGCAGCTCAGAGCTGAAGTCAGTGTGTTGTGTGTCCTGTGTCTCCTCAGCCCACAGTCTGCAGAGCAAGTCCTTCCCTCTGCCCTTCTTTGACGGCAGCCTCCATCCTTTCATCAGAGCCTCCTACTTCACAGGTGGGTGGACAAACACACACAACAGAACTGTTTGATCAGTTTATTTGTTTGTGATTTTATGAGAAAAATGTCACTTATTAAACCCACTTATTCACAGACATCTGTGGCCTGTAGGGATCACTTCATGTTGGCTGATAATCAGGATGTATTTCTCATTTTCACTCTGGTCCTTATCCACATCTGCTTATATTATAATATTCATAGAGACAAAAAAAAACAAATACTAATATAATAATATATTAGTACACTAAGAATATATATTAACACAAATAATAACGCGTAGTTTGTGACTTGCTAAAACTCAATTTGATCAATTTGTAATAATTTTACCCTTTATTTTTGTTAAAAGACAAAAAAAAACAGAAGAGTTTGGGAGAGGAAAGAGAGGAAATGTTGAATCTATCCTTTTAATAAGAGGGAATGAAACGTCTTTGTAGAAACATCATCACTATCTGCAGATGCATGTACTGATGATTCAGCAGGTTTTTTGCTTTAGTTCACTTTCTGCACTTTGGTCTGTTCTCACTCAGTGGATTTTTATTTTCTTTTAAGCGATAAAAAAGAAATTAAAATGAGTGGTTGTTATTGCAGATCTCTTATCTGATTGGTTTATCTCAGTTATTTACTGGCTGGAGGTCAGTGCAGTGTCTGTCACGTAAATGTTAATGAAGAGAACCAGTTTAAACAACTATAATTCAAAGGTCACAAGCTTGTAATAATGGTAAATAAGCCGCGGTGCCACCATATGGTTTCTGTGATACATATCATGACTGAGGATGAGTAACACATGAAATAATTAGCCCTGTGATTGATTGGTGATCTGTCTGCTGTCAGCTGGGCTCAGCTCTCATTCTGATTGGTTACAGCAAATGGCAGCAGTCACATATCACATTAGTCCTGGACTTGGATTAAAAATTATCTCTCATCCCTTCAAATGATCAAACGCACCTTCAATCATACATTTCTCACTGATTTTACAGCTTCTGAAAGTTGTTGTGGAAACAGATTTTAGCAGCTGTTGGAGGTGGTGAGGTCTCATTTGGCCTTTTAGCATGGGAATACTGGGGACAGCATGGAATCAGCTCCGCCAATTTGAAGGCCTATTTAGGCGACGCACTGACTGCTGACATTAGCACCAGTTGTCCTAATCTACAAATTAGTCAAGTTTGTCACGCTCTAAATATATTAGCACCGTTTGTCATGGTCTAAATGTGAGGCGGGTATCTTCCCAGCTCAGGAACTCAGCGCCTCTTCACGCGCAGTCATTTTCCCACCAAGCCCCTCTGGCTGTCCACAAAGCTCCCAGCACCATGACCAATAGGAGCCATAAACCACACACACACACACACACACACACACACACACACACACACACACCACGCACACCACGCACACCACACACACACACACACACGCGCGCGCGCGCGCACACACACACACACACACACACACACACACACACACACACACACACACACACACACACATATTTAAATATTTGATTTTTTTCCCAAACACTGATGAGCATATTTCTCAATTCAACAGTATACATGTATTTATTTGTATATTTAGACGGCACATTTGTAATAATACAAGTGGATGCCTGGCACTGTGAGCAGGCCTGAGCTCTGTGTCTCCTCTGAGGCTGGAGTGAAGCCTCTCTAACAGCTCTACATTATGCTGACCTGTCTTTAATGGGCCTGTAATATAGTGGCCTGTTGACGGCCTTTTCCACTCAATTCATTACAACACAATCACTTTTCTCTATGCGTTTGCAGCCTATACAACCCCCCTTCATGCTTCATTAGAGGCAGTGTGAGCGCAGCTTTGGAGAGCCCGGCTCATTAGCATAGGCTCTATTTCCACCGCCGGACAAATTGGGCTTTTAAATGCCAGATTTCAGGCAGAACAAGTATATTATGGGGAGCATCAGGGAGCCTGTGTGATGACGATGGAAACAAGAGGAGGTGACACTTTTCTGAGAACAGAACACTGACACATGTAGAATACACTCACACATATCCCAGCTCAGCAGAACTCAGCATTCAAGCCTCTGGTCACAAACGAAACTCAAACTTCTATCAATTCAGAAATTACATTTCTGCCAAATAAGATACTGAGAAAAAAAGAAAACATGACAGATTGAACTGATTCTTCTGAAATAATATAAATGGAAACAATTGAAAATAAGTAATAAAAAATAATCAGTGTTAAGATATTATACATTTTCTAAATTTCTACTAATATATAATAATATTGTGAATAATAGTTGTTAATGTATTAAAATAAACAATGAATTGTTCAAAACAATTTAATCTGTTGTTGCTGAAACATCTGGATCTAAATGTAAAGCATTTAACAACACAACTTTAGATCGATATTATGATGATGATAAGAGCTCCCGACACCTCCTACAGTCATGTTTGTTATATTGCACCGTAAACATCTCACCTATTTAATACTATGTAAAGCTATGTAAATATGATTCTATAAATATGAAGCCTGTGCCTTTGGATAATGACCCTAAGTTTAACTCCTTGTTTACATGTTGCAGGACCTGCACACGTCTGGAAATGAAACGACTAAAATATGCATTTTTTTTCACATATAAAAGCAGGAGAGAAGCAAGCTGAGACGTTTGTAAACCGAGCAAATAAATAAATACATAAAAGATTCACTTTTTCGTTGCTGCAGTAGAATTATATTCTTGAGACAACATTCAAACCTTTGTACCAGTAAGTCTTGTTTACAGAAATTCAAACGTTCTGGGGCTCAGACTTCTGACTTCAGGACCTCCAAAATCTCAGCTCCGGCCCTGCTGGGAG
>JBBMOC010000322.1:56612-105471 GCA_037975185.1 Centropyge bicolor
GACGTAATGTCAACAAAAATAGAACCATTTCTGGAAAAAAAGAAAAGAAACAAAGGTAGAAAAGTGGATGAGTCAACCAACCCTGGCGGTGTTTTCCAGGCCTTGTCTCTGCCTGAGGATCTTCAGTCTCTCATAGTAAACAGCTGGTTTCAGCTCTTCGTTGCTGCTGCTCAGGCTGGAGTCCACGCCATGCTGAGGGATGACTGTGGAGATGGGCACACACACACACAGCAGTGTTACTCGTCACTCCAGCCTTCACTGTGGCCGGCGTGCTCAGTGACAGCTGCCACCTGTACCTGCTGAGGTCTGGATGCGAGTCTTGCCCTCTCTCTCAGACTCGATCACACGAAGGCCTCGCTCCACGTAGCTCTGGAAGAACTGGGACGTGTTTTTGAGGAAGGGCTCCAGGTCTGCATCTGAATACTTCTGTTTGTACTCGTACAGCTCCGTCAGGCCCTGAGCACAACATGACACATGTCACAGGACTGAAACACTGCTTCATGTTTCCTGTCTTTGAACAAAGCTGTCATACAAACACTCTTTTTAAGTTTGAACTTGCAACATAAACCACATGGAGGATGAGGTGAAGGTGTCTCATGGAGCTGAACCGACCTCTTTAGTGTTCTCCTTGGAGCCGATCTTCTTAAAGATTTCAGACAGGATGTCACTGACCTTAGCCTTTGACATTCGATCGTCCTGGGACCAAGACATAAAGACAAACCCTTGTTCCAACTGTCATTACACTGATGTTATATTATGGGATTCATTTTGGTACACGCCCTCCTGTGCTCTGGTGTTGCTCACCGTTCGCAGACCGCTCTTCTCATTGCCGCGGTCACTCTTGAGTCCTGACAGGTTTCCAGAGTGTTTGACCACCCGCCTGAGATGGGCCTCCAGCTCCGACTCGTTACGATTCTCGATCATTGACAGGTGGTCCAGGATCTGTCCAGCAGTCCATGGATACAGTACATTACACAGTGGACATTAATGCAGGATTTAAACCATGGAACTAACTGCAGATTGTGCTTGAACACATGTGTGTGTGTGTGTGTGCGTGTGTGTGTGTGTGTGTGTGTGTGTGTGTGTGTGAGTGTCCACGGTACCTTGGCCCCTGTCAGCTTGCACAGTGTGTGGAGCAGAGTCTTGAGGGTTCGGTGTGGGACGTCACTCTTCAGCTGCTTCAGTTTCTCTTTGGGGAAAACCTTCATGAAGTTGTGGACGTCCAGTAAGATCCGATCCAGGTTGATGTTGTTGATGGTCTCTGGGAGAAAGCGGATCATCCTCCACAGACACTGAACACACACACAAACACAGGACAGTCAGCTGGAGTGCTAAATGGTAGGGTCCAATAATTTCTGTGATCCTGGACAGAATCACGGGATTGAACAATAAAAACAGAATTTATTTTTAATGCGGAATATCGCGGAAATGTTTTCATTGAGAGAGAGGAACATCAACCTGGGCAATCGTTCCCGGGGGTTGCTAATCAATGTGACACAACCCCTGCCTCCCGCCCCTTTTCAAACCATATGAAAACATGGCGGTCCCCCCGTCTGCTAAAAAGCTACGTCCTCAATACAGAGCTGAGCAGTTCCCGTCTATGTGTCAGGTGACGTGTTATTTTATACATTTTGTCAACACTCTGTTGACTGGAAGTGGAAAAATAAATGTGATGACCACCTGTTGTCCAAAAGTCATATGTTTTTTAAAGTCAAGTATATTTTCACTTGAAGAAAAAAGGCTAATTGAGCACTTTATTATTATTTTTTAATATGTCATTTGTTTTCACTGGAAACATTTTTTATTTGAAGCACTTGGTGCATTGTTGTGTTGTCTCAATGAATGTAAGGTCATTTCTATTTAATTAGTGCATTTTATTCATGAACATTATTAAAACACACTCTTTTGTGGTAAAATATGAGTAAAAGGTTAAAAAAAAGGAATTCCAAAAAATTAAAATGGAGAAAACGGAATTTGGGAAAAAACAAAATGGAATTCATATGGCCCTCTAATGGGCAGCAGGGTCAGAAGCAGCCGGCTGCAGAGTGTTTGGGTCTGCAGATCCTGCGCTGTCACACATGCTCTTACCTTCATAACCAGCTCAGAGAACATGGGGGGACCAGCTGTCGTGACCAAACTGTCTTGAAGCAGAACCAGCAGAGCACTGCAGAGGGGCAGGAAGAGAAGGAGGAATCAAGTCAACAGGTCAAAACACTTGTGTTCATCCATCCATCCAGATGGCTCACTGTGTCCCTTCACTTTCATTCAGTTATTTTTCATTTATTTTCAGCCAGGTCTGATTAAGTTTTACATGTTGGTAATGGAAGCACAACACAGAAGTCAGTTACTTTTAAAACTAGTTCAAAAGAGGAGCTCGACACTAAATTACTACACTACAAGTACAAATAATCACATAGATTCTTGTTGCAAGTGGCAAGACTCCAAGGCCTATATCATAGTTATACAGTGTATTTATGATGTGGGAAGTGCAATCAACAACAACATACTGTGGTGAGTAATGTTGAAGGTAAACATAACTTGTTTGTCTACAAGAAAATAACCAGCAGCATTAAATAGATACTGGAAATACAGTAAGTACAGGGCTTTTGGAATTTGCTGCATGTCTGTTACTTGTATAATGTTGTGATCCTGAGCAGCTGAAAAGAGGAATCTAATTTTGCTGTGAACCGTTTCTTCACACGAACCTGATCATGTTGGTCTGATCCGACTTCTCCAGAACTCTAATGACGAGCAGGTTGACTGATCGGATGAGCTGCTGTCCATCTTCTATGTCCTCCACTCTGCCGTCCAGCATCAGTGTTATCAGACCATGCATGAGGTCCTTCAACACACCCATGGACGCCTCTCTGGCCAGGGCCTCCATGGAGAACAGCTGACCGGGAGAGAAGAGAGGAGGTTCAGAAAGACAACAGTGTCCAGCCCAGGTTCTTCATCCACCTCATCACTGACACATCACGTTAACACATGCAGTCAGTCAGCCACTCACAGACAGCATGTTCCCGATGATGCAGCTGTACAGTTTGATGATGTCCTTCTTGTCCAGTCGGTCATCGGCCATGTGTGTGCTGTAGATGAGCCTCAGCTGCATGAAGGTGGCGATGAGGAACTGATCGATGTGTCCTGACATGACTTCTGCTTTGTCCTCTTGCCGCAACACTTCGTCAATCTGCGAGGGCAAAGCTCGCACTTTAGATTTCACCAAAGGAGTGATAATTCATGTTTTATAATGACGATAAATTATGACAATGTGATGACAGCAGACAGTTAGCAACTAGCTGGTGAACATGGTGGAGCATTTAGATATTTCCCTCAGGGGTTGGTAAAGATCAAACACTAAGCCGGTGAATATTGGACTTAGATTCACCAGGTGGTCAAAAAGTGTGTTTCGTCTAGTGTAGGCATAATAAGGCCCAACTGATATTTGAGGCTGACAAGCAAATAATTGAGAGTTATATAAGTAGTTGTGACTAGACATGTGCAGGATTGGACATTTTACATATGAAAAATACACTAAATTACCTCAAACATATTTTTTTCTCCAACATGCTCATTTGACCAACATCTACACCAACAAACATAACTGTTTTGCTGTGATCAGCATGCTGAGCCGTACTTATGTAACAGTCAAGTTCAAGGTTTGAGTGACAGGTCTCTGCCTGTCACAGTAAGTTGTGGACCACTGAGGTTTCTCTTTTCACCAGCGTTTTTTCTCTCTCTCTAATAACTCCTATAACTGTAGCAAGCAGTAAACGCAAGCTTCAAAGCATCCCTTCATCAGTGATGTCACAGCTGCCATCTTCATGTTGTCCTTAAGTACAATATGAATAATGACACCATATCTGAGAGTGAGCAAAAAGCACAGTAAGAGTGAGTGATATCTGGTTGTATTATAGTTCACAGTACTGCCACTTTGGTTGGATCATGTTGCAGGAGCGATGACGACTTCAGATGTGTTAACCTCAGTATGTGTTATACCTGTGCCAGCGCCTGTATGCTGGTGTTAATGTCACCGCTCGCCACCTGTGAGATGACAAAATTGATGGTGGAGGCGGTGCTGTTGTGGAGGTCATCAAAGTGTGGAGAGACAGCACGCATCCTGTGAACACAAAAACACCAGCAGCATTAATAACAGAAGTATTCTTTTGTGTGTTTTAATGCTGAGCTGTGTATTAGCAGAATCTGAGAGCAGTTACTTGGGTTCGGGGATCATGATGGGCTCCAGCAGCTCGTCCAGCTTGTGCTGGACCAGGTCCGGCAGCTCACACACTCGGCTCTGGTCCATCTCGATCATGTCCAGGTCTAACTGGAACTCCTTGGGGATGGATGGGTGGGAGGACTCGTTGAGCTGGGCATTCTGACGGGCTTGACTGGACGAAGGGAGGGAGGACAGGTGGACAGGATATTTAGTCCAGTGGATTATGGATCAGTGCCTTTGAACTCCAGTCCTGAGTCACACACATTTTTAGTTAGAAGTAGTTTGACAATGTACAACTGTATGTGGATGGATTTCATGGTCCTGTGTATTTGGAGCAATGTCAAGGAAAATGAGGATAATAGAAACAAAACAACCAGTCCAGTGGGTTCACTCGTGAATACCTTCCTGGCCTGCAGTGTGAAAGAGATCAGTTTTTGTGTGTGAATAGTGTCCAGATTACAGTGGAAGTGTCAGGACTGGAGCTGATCAGCACTGATCTGAAACAAATATCAACCAGAGAGATCACTGAAAATACACTGAAGAGCAACTGACAACTGAAACTGGAAGCATCTTCCTTCAAGGACGGTTTGCCATATTAGTGATGAATGATTCATTAATCATTAACGCTTCCATAAAAGGAAAAAAAGAACATTGTTTTAGCTTGAGCTCAGCTTGTTAAACCAACTGATTTTCTGAGTGACTTTCTCTCACATGAACTGAGGAGATTTGAATGTGAAAACAAACTAACAGTCACTCACTCAAATGTCCTTCTGCTGCTCAGTCTTCTGTGCATTAAACTACAACCATTGATCCAATTTATAGGGCAGCTCTATATCAAAGGATTCTTTTGCACTGTACAGAGTCTTGCTGGTGTATGATGTTAACACATACTCTGTGAAACAAAGCTTTTGTCTGTTTGAATGTTTGGTTCAGCTGAATTCTCCTCCCAACCTTGATGAAATTGCCAGGACTGAGGTTTATTCCATACAGTGGTAGTGAACAGATGAACAGCTGATGAACAGTAATGTTAACTGTCATTAACAGCAGGGGTACATGGGGCTACTGCGCTGACACACACACACAAGCCTTTTATAGTATAGATGCTAGCACGGCTACAACACAGGAACTCACACAGGAACTGTCAGGACGGGTAACAGTAAAAGCAACTGAATGTGCTGTGAGTGACAGGCAGAACTCCACCTCGGCTCCAACTACTGACAGAGGCTGAACTACAATACCCAGCATACACCTGTCCCTTTCACCTTTTATTGTACCTTTGCATAACATGGAATACAGTAAAATTACCTATAAACACGACTGCCTTGTACTTAATCAAACTTAACCCACTGAAAAGTGAAGTGTATGTTGCAGTTTTGTTGGTTACTGCCAATGAACCAACATCAACATCATCACTAAAAACATCCTAAAAAAGCAGGTTGGATGCTAGCGTTACTGTAATTGCAGTAGTGTCGGTGTCTCAGGCTACATGCATCCATTCTATCAGGTGTTGACAGCTGTGAAACAGCCAAAACTCCTGCTGGGCATTAATGAGATTTTAACATGCTGCTTGTGAAATATCATCAATAACAAGACTTGAAGCTGAGCCCTAAGAAAAACGGATCTTCATGGAGGAATTTTTTCTTTGTCAGTTACGTGAAACACATGCTCGCTCTCCCAGAATGTTGCGACTCCACACTCATAAAGTAGCTGGACTTCAGTAGGTCAAACAGCTAAAGTTAGCATAGCAAGTCATGACCAGAGTTGCTAGAAAGAGACAGACAATGAGCCTGGGTTCCCGGCCCTGCAGTGACTGTCTGTCTGACTGCTTGTTGCTGGTTGATCAGCATCAAATTAAAGCTGCTAATAAAAAGGCAGGGGGCAGGAGAATCACGGTAATGACAGTAGAAGAAACGGATTTAAAGATTTTTCGAGAACTCAGTGTCCCTATATTTGTAGCTGGCAGGATAAGACTCAGCAGAGGAATGTTGATCGCATTTCCAGGTCCAGTATACACAGCATATACAGGTGAGACAAAGGTGTGATGGGCAAGAAGAATGAACCATATTTAAAAGTGACAGCAGGACATTTTGAACATTAGTCTGGTGCTTCACGTTTCATGTCACAGCGAGGAAGAAGAATAGACTAAAACTCAAATGTCACAGCAAAAACTTTTTTTGTTCATTAGTTTTGTGAATGAGGATTAGATTGCATTCAGAGTGGAGTTCTTACAATGGTAACATGGAGGAAAGAGGGAGGAGGAGGAGGAGGAGGAGGAGGTACTCACATCCTATACGTGCGATACATTATTCTGCTCCAGAACGGAAGGCAGGCCGAGCAGAGAAAGAAGGAAATCACACAGGTAGAAAGATGAAGGGTTAAGAGACAGACAGGCATCAGACAGGCAGCCGGCCCACCAGCCAGCCACACACACACGGAGGTTGGTTTCACAGACACAGTGGACAGTATTTCATGTGCTAATTTTCCTTTAAAACTAAATGCGTATCTGTGAGAGCAACCAAGCATGCAGTTAGGGTTGCAACTAATGATTACATTCATTACATCACAATGTCGATTAACCTGCCAATTATTTTAAAAATTATTCCATTAATGGTTTATTTCACAAATTAAAAAACTTTTACTTCACTTTTTTTTAATTACTTCCTTTCTAAGCAACAGACCCCAAATTAAATTTCCCCTATGGGTGATCAATAAAGAGTGATCTTATTATCTTCAAATCTTCATTTACCATCATAAACGATGAAGAAAAGCAGCAAAACCTGACATTTAAGAACATGGGACAAGCAAATGTTTTTGCTTGAAATGAAAAAACGATTATCCATTTTTAAAACAACTGGCGACTCATTGTCTTTTGATCATCTAATTCACATAGAATGAAGACAAGAAGAGGAGGACAGATTAGTTGCAAGAAGAACAGAAATATTGAAAAGCTGGATGGCATGAATGTAGAGATCTGACAGAGTGGAGAGATGACTGGGAGACAGAATGGACAACATGCTCATGAAAGACAGTTGGAAAAGTTGGGTTTTAATACACTCAAGACGTTTCACATCCATTGATAAGACTTTTTATTTTTAAAAAAGCACTTGGATGCATGCTAGCATTCTGCCTGTATAAGAATACTTGTCATTATACATCACTGGATAAATTATCTTTGTAAAACAGGTGTTTGTGTGTATTGTAGAGTAAAGGATGGGGTGAGGTGTAGTCGGCCACTATGCAGGTCTTTGGAAATGTAGCTGGACCAAATTACTGTTTTTTAAACTGGTGCAGTGAGTGTTGGTTGGAAGTTATATAATGATTCTTCTGTGAATGGATTCTCGCCCACTGTTAATGATCATGTATTCATAATTTCCTGTAGAAGCACCAATATTTTTTGAGAGCATTTTTACCTAGCAAATAATGAATTCCATACAATCAAATCTACATCAAAAAGCATAAATGGTAAAAATGAAAACCTTTCAAGAAAATCAGCATTCTAGATAGATTTGCTTTAAAACACACTGACATCCCTACTTCCTGGTTTGGACCATTTGATGTTTGTAATACATGCCTGTTTATAATGTTACATTATCAAAAGTCTTTTCTCAGAGTCTCTTATTATGAAAGCTAAACATCGATAATGGAACTATCAGTGCTGAGGTTATGTCTAGTTTTACTTGGGCAAGAAAGTAAATGTTTACTGTTAAAACATTAAGATATGCACTGATCAGCCACAACATTAACTGACACCACTGACAGGTGAAGTGAATAACACTAACTGTCTTGTCATTGCTGTTACAATGCAGTGCTGTGCTGGGAAACCTTGGCTTTCATGTGGATGTTACTTTGCAGAGGTTCTCCAGTTAAACACTGTAACAGCACACAGAAGGATGATGTGCCCTGTCACATCGCAAGAAAGGCTTAGGAATGGCTCAAGGAAGACGGCAAAGAGCCAAAGGCATTGGCACAGTCTCCAAACTCTGAGATCCCAACCTGATACAGTACCTGCAGGACGCATCAGAACAAGCCAGATCTACCCACTCTGCACCCCCACCACACAGGACCCAATGGATCCACTGCTAACACCCTGCTGTCAGACACTGCAGGACACCCCCGGAGGTCCTGTGCCCGTGCCCCAGTCAGAGCTGCCAGGATGGCACCAGTGGGACGTACACAAGGTTCGGCCAGTGGTTTTAATCTTGTGGCTGATCAGTGAATAACAGGGCTTATTTGTGCAATTTTGCAATCCCTGCTCAAAGGAAGCTCCAGTCCAGAGAGCAGCTAACTTTAGACAGCGGAATCTAAAACGGCTTCATGTGTCACAACAATGAATGATAGTGTATGTACAAAGAAATTTGTTTTTCTGACCATGTCCATGCTCAAAAACCTAATTATTTTAGGAATGTTGTAAAATCAGTTACATGAGTGTAGATGTGGGCACTGTAACATGAGTTCTTAAGCAGTCAGATGACTGTTCAGAAAGTTTGTTTGGCACTTATTGTGTGGAGATTTGTTTGACAATTTTGTCATTTTAAATGCAGCTGAATTTGTATAAACACATGTTTAGATTGTATGTTGTTTTTGTAATATACACTCTACTGAATAAACTAGAGGTTGATCTATTGAATCAATTCTAAACGGAATCTAACATTTGAAATAATGTAAGGTTAACATGCTGAGTCAGGGGGGACCTACTTGAGTTTGTTGGGGTCTTCCTGTGCAGGCTTGCGGAGGAAGGTGGCGTTGGGGTTGGCTGGGTGCTCTCTTTGAGACCTCTCTGTTGCACTCTGCTTGGCAGGAGCTGCAGGAGTCTTCTTGGCTGATCGTTTGATTCTCTCCTCCAGCATGCTCATGTCTTTCTCTGACAGCTGGAAAAGACAGGGGGAGAATTATGGAAATGATTACAGAGTAGGTTTTGGAGTGGAGTCTTATGACCCCCCACAGGAGACAACGGTATCATCTCTATCTTACATTTCCGATCAGTTTGTAGACCTGGTCCCCACAGACATTGTAGACGGCCACCACGGTGTTGAGGGCAGCGTTGCGGACAGAAGTGTCTCTGTCACCTATGTGAACAGCAATCTCCTTCAAAGACTTCGCCGGAGTCGGCTGGCATACATTCATCCCGAAGCCTTCTATCAAACAGCCCAACTCTTCAAGACATTCTAAAGACGGAGAGGAAATTCCATCAACATTGGTTAGAATTCTTACAACTGAGCAGAACCATGTTGGACAGATCAGTTTACTGTCTGTAGACTCACCAGCTCTCTGTTTGGAGTTCTTGGACTTGGTTCCATCCATGAGGAAAGGGAAGACCTTCGATGCTGGGTAAACCTTACACAGCATGGCCAGTATCGCCCGAACATCTTTGCGAACCACATCCTTTGACTCTCCAACCTGAAGAAGTGATGAGAAGAAAACTGAGCAAAAAGGTTTGACAGTGGTTTGTTTCATCGTTCCGAGTGAGAGGCGAGCTCACCTTCAGTATGAGGTACGGGGCAAAGGAGTTGGCCTCGTACTCGGTCAGGTGATAGTTCTCCCTGTTCAGCATGGCGAACAGCAGCTTGAGATACTCCAGCACCTTCATCAGGACGGTGGTGTTGGTGTCAAAGAAGCGCAGGGTAAACCACTTCAGAATGAGATCCAGGCAGCTGATCGTGGCTTCACTCTCACTTTCCAACCTCTGTCGAACACAAACGCAGACTTTACTATTAAAACTCTTACTGTTGATATTCAACTCTCTTGTAGATAGAAGAACAACAGCTACCTCGATCATGACTCCTATAGCCTTGACGTGTCGCTGGAAGTCAAAGTGGAAGAGTTCATCCTGCAGCCACTTGGCAAAGCATGTGGACATCTGAGTTTTCAGCTGCTCCACGTACTCGTCTCGAGGAGTGATGAAGTTCCACTTTAAAATCTACAAAACAAACAGCTCTGTCAGCAGAAGAGTTCAGCACGTCGGACAGCAGGAGAGACAGCTGCACCAGAGTCTGTTTTTAAAGTAGTTTAGGGGACTTGCTAACATTCAGCACCGTAGCTGAGCTGAGTGCCAGAACAGCCAAGTGCAAGATAGTACAACATAGTACTTCTTGAGAAATGAAAAAGACTCAAAGTGCTTCACAAAGCAAGCAGCATTAACCATGCATACACATTCTAACATCCATGGAATAGCCACTGGGAGCAACAATATTAATATTTATAATTAATACCAGTATGAGGAGGCTACCTTAGAAGAGACGGCCTGAGACGGCCAAACAATACAAATAATAGAATATTAAATATTTTTATCATATGCACAGTGGTGTAATTAGGGCCCTATAAGTTCCGCGATTGCGGAATCGCAGAATTGGACAATAAAAACGGAATTTATTTTGAATGCGGAATATCGCGGAAACGTTTTCATGAGAACAAACATGGGCAATCGTTCCCGGGGGTTGCTAATCAATGTGACACAAACCCTGGCCCACGCCCCTTTTGAAACCATATGAAAACATGGCGGTCCCCTCGTCTGCTAAAAAGCTACGTAATACGACACTAACGCCTAAATACAGAGCTGAGCAGTTCCCGTCTATGTGTCAGGTGACGTGTTATTTTATACATTTTGTGAAGCGGAAAAATAAATGTGATGACCACCTGTTGTCCAATAGTCTTTTTTTTTTTAAGTCAAGCATATTTTTACTTGAAGAAAAAATTAATTGATTAACTAATTGAGCTCTTTATTATTATTTTTTTATATGCTATTTGTTTTCACTGGGAACATTTTTTATTTGAAGTACTTGGTGCATTGTTGTGTTGCCTCAATGAATGTAAGGTCATTTCTATTCAATTAGTGTGCATTTTATTCATAAACATTAAAACACACTCTTTTGTGGTAAAATATGGGTAAAAAGTTTAAAAAAAAAAAAAAAAAAAAAGGAATTCCAAAAAATTAAAATGGAAAAAACGGAATTTGGGAAAAAATAAAACGGAATTTATAGGGCCCTATGTAATACGATGTACATTTTCTAGTGCATGACTGTGACTTGAGCAGGTATGGTAATACTTGAGCAGGTATGGTAACACAAGGCACAGACTTGATTTTGTTTGGTTTCATTTTATCAGCATTTTACTTTTCCATACTAGATCGTTTTCCTGATTAGTAAACGGTTGCTAATCTCCAATTAATGACCTAAAATATACAGTCATAATATACAATATTTAACTGTTGGCACTAAGCCAACGGGATCATGACATATTCTTCAGACAGTCAGTTACCTTCAGTTGCTTCTCCTCTTTGATCCTCTGTTCCTTAGCATTGGGGACGAGGATGAAAATGGGGCCGGACCGGTCTTCGTCATCCTTCAGGCTCTTGGCCGCAGGTTTTTTACCAGCTGCACCCTGAAAGGGGGAGGCAACATTGCAGTGTGTAAGGGAGAGTGAGTGAATCGATGTGCTCTCTCCGTGGCCAGTGCTAATGTTGTGTCGTCATGTTTTTCTCATGGCCTTGTGATTTGGACGGCGTGTAACAGGTGTGTAGACGACAAACAGAAAGTAGAAACAGGAGACAAAGGGGTGTTATGCTGAAAAGATCTCAGTGCAGGTTAATACATAAACAGAGTGCAGGAACCACTGCTGTGAGATTATTCCATCACATGAAACGCACACGCACACCCTCATGCAGTGGAGTGACCTGAAACTGTAACAGTTTGTGCTTCATCTCTGTAAGCATGCAAATACAGCCGTTTGATTCATTTCAGGTTGGGACGTTGTTACATGTTAAATCTTAAAACAGATGTTCACTGATCTCATGTCACCTAATAACTACATCTACCAAAGGTGCAACTGAACCTAGCCGATATATTTCAAACAGCAAAATCACAATTTTTCTCAATATGTGCTTTGTGCTGTTTTTACTTTTATTGTTTGATTTAATCATTTATCTTATCTGTTTATATTTTCATGCTCAAACCACACAGCATAAAAATATACACATTTGTTGCTCATTGTTCTTTGTTTTTAATGTAGAGCACTTTGTAACTTTGAAAAGTGCTCTACAAATTAAGTTATTATTATCATTATTCTTTCAGACTTGCCAATAAAGCCTGTTTGAATTCAACTGAAAATGAACGGAGCAGCAGGTTCATTTTAAAATTAATTTATCCTTTATCCTTTTAGCCCTCTTTCTTCACTGATCCAAAAAATGATCTGACCCCTGACTCAAAACCGTGATATGATCGGAAATGTGAGTTTTGTGATTAATTGCTCCCCAACTGCATATCCATGTGCATTTGATTATACTGTTGTACAGTCAGTGGCAGTGTTAAATGATTAGAGAAACAGGATTAGATTGAGCCAAGACCCGACTGGGCCAAGGCAAATAGAAGTTGGACAGGGGTTAACATCTGTCAGGCCAACAAGTGTCCACTGAGAAACTCTGCCCATGTCTGCTGTTCATGTACATTGTGGACTGAGTTTCATCACGAGGACCCCTGCCACACATCTACCTGTTGACTGCCAGCAGCAGCCTTCCCTTTGCTGGGTGGCTTTTTACTAGCATTACTGTCCTTGTCCTTGGAGGGAGGGGGAGGGACAGGTTCCTCGGGAGGGGAGGGATGCTGGGTGAGTAGAAAAACCATATCATGTTTACACTTTACTGTCAATGACATGACTAATAAAAGCTCAATGGTGTTCACAGACAAAAAGGAAATAATGTCAAATGTACATGCCTGATGTGCACAACTGCTAACAGGACTGACACCTGGTGGATGCATGAATATAAACACAGGTATAGATGTTCTCTGAAGAGTCTAAAAATTTACAACCACCCCATTGGTGGAGTCAGACTGGATTTGAACCCAAGCCTGAAAACACCTCTCACCTCTTCAAATGACTGGGAAGAAAATCTAGTGTCACACCCTAACTTCAATCCCACTTGGCTAGTCTGCCATTAGAAGATTTCTTAGGCAGCACAAAGACTAACAAATATCACAGCTTCCTGTATGCACACTGAAAAGCAATAACAGGAGTAGATCCGGACCAACATACCTTCTTAGCAGCCACTCCCCCTCTGACCTTCTTCACTTCAGGTTTGCTGTCGATGTCATCACCGGCAGACTGAGAGCGGGAGGCTGCAGAAGAGAGGCATGGGTCAGATTGTGAATAATGAACAAACTCAAACGCTGAGCAGGGACTCGCTCTACCTCCAGAGGAACAGACACATTTTGCTGGGTTTGTTGAACACATAAAAGCCGGTGAAATATAGTATGTACACACCTAAATTTAGATTCTGGTGAGTGCATAATGCTTATACTCCTTAAAATACATTTCTTTCTAGTTTATATTCTTTTTTATTGCAATCATGAGCATTAAGATGTCAGTGTTTACTGAAGTACTCCCTCCCTAGGGGCATAAAAATTAATAATTAATATTTAAAACTCATTCAGCCAGAAGGAATTAACATTAATTAGCTACAACTGATACGATCTGTCACCTGTGATGTTTGATGCTCAAGAATGTTACCAGAAAAGAGATAGCTTTGGGTCCAATTTTAGTGGACACTGTTATTTTGCAAAATGGGAAAATTTCTTCAGTTTTCAGAAAATAACCCTACCTTAAATAATATGTATACTACCACAAAGTAGCCCAGATATTGTTTGATATTGAGAATCTGAGACTGGCTGTAATGAATTTAAAAGTTATTTATTATGATGTCCTCCACACCTGAAGTAGTTCTGCTTGGCTCTGCCGAGCTTTTCCCTCCAGTTTTGGCAGGAGCAGCAGGTTTAGCTGGCATGACTGCCCGGGCCTTTTCCAACATGGCTACCACCTGATCCTTAGAGGCAGGCTGTAGGGAGATGAAGACAGAGAGACAATAACCATTACAAACAAGTAGGCTAGCCTGCCTGGGGTCAGCTACCTAAGATAAGATATTCCTTGATTAGTCCCACAACGGGGAAATGTACAAAATGTCTGATAAAATATATTTATTTATTAGTCATAGCACAATATATCGGTTCAGTACTTTTAGTTTCCCAGTAGCTTTGACCATCTTGTCGTAGCCCAGGTGCATCATGAAGGTGGGCAGGGCGTCCTGAGCTTTCTTCCTCACATCTCCATTTCTGTCCTCCAAGCAGGTGTACAGCTGAGGGACACACAGCATCAGATCCCCAGGTACGGTCCTCAGGGTGGGCAGCTTCTCTGCCAGCCAGCCTAGCATCTGGGTGATGAAGAGAGTTTGATTACAAAACATACATCTCTGCTCAGCATGTGCACCACGATTTCACTGAGGAACATGTCCACCTGAAAGTTCATTTTGTCTCCCAATCCAACAGAATGGAATCTACATCTTCTGAATAAGCCGAATAAAGTACAGAGACTGTGCGTCTGTGTGTACCTCCTGTCGTAGGAAGGGATTCTCTCTCTTCAGCTCCTCTGACAGGTCTTCTCCTTCCAGCCACTCTTTCATCCCAGTTTGCTCCACCCAGGCCTGCAGGGTTGTCATGCCAGCTGTCCTTACATTAGGCTGCAGAGGAACAGAGAGATGGGTCCATCATCACCACATGGTCAGAGATATGACACTGTCCTGAGATTGACATGTTTCCATCTTTTCATGTCTCTTCTGATTTATTTGAGCCTTTTCTTCATATACCGGCTGTATGTTTTCAAAGTGCATGTTACAGTAGCTTCTTAAGTTTCTTCAATTTCCAGCATTCTATTATTTACTTGTGCTGTACATTCATATAAGTTTGCATAAAGTATAAAATTGTACTCTGCTGTAGCTTAATTATGTCGTACTGTTCTAACTGTAACATTTGATGCCTCCATTCTTTGTTTTTCTTCTATTGATATTTCCTTTTGATAGATCTCACTGTTTGTTTCTGAAAACACTTGATGTTAAACTCTCCTGTAAGTTCATGAGCTAACAAAAATGAGCATTCACAGTACTACAAATACTACACTGCCATTGCTGTTGAATGTGGAAACGCAATGGCATGTGGAAACTCAGGTGTTACTGAGGGTGGGTGTGTTGATGGTGTGTTATGCAGATGTGAGTATATGTACTCAGTACCTTGCTGTCTCCCAGTACAGTGATAATGGGGATTCCCAGTGCTTTAACATGCTGCTTGAGCCCAGGCCCCATGGCTGTAGCCAGCTGCTGCAAGATGGTCAGGGTCTGTTGGACCTGGAAACAAACATAACTGTCATTTTAAGTTATATTTGATTGAACACATTTGGTCCAAATCTGCAGACAGGCCCATTGATCTTTCTCCTTAAAGAAACATGAAAGTTACACTTATTTGTCATAGATCATTTTAAACACATCTTCAGTATGTAGTCCTGTATTAAACATGACACAATAAAGCAAAAACAAACAGAAAATATGACCGAGAACTACAATTTAAGACCCCAAACCAAAGCCTCTCTCTCCATGATCCCTTTCATATTTAAGTCCAAGTTTGAAGTCAAATAGAATTTATAGACATAAAGACTTTTGAGCAGTGTATCATACAGCATGACTTAGGTTTGGAAAGCAGAGTTTGTTGTTTAGGATCCAATAACCAATCAAATACTCTCAAATATGTAGATGAATGAAGAATAACCTTAGTTAGACCTGCAGTAGACCTTATGAAACACAGGGCTATGTTGAATGAATTTCAAGTGTCTACATATACTGTTGATTCATGTAAAACAAAGCTGTGCTGGTTGAAAGCCATTGTGACAGAAGGGAGCCTTTAGACACAGCATTAGCCTTGAGGTTAGAATACACAATACAGGCCTACTCTCTAACTAACCAGGATCTTGTTGGAATCGCCCAGTCGTCCTTTCAGGGCCAGAGGAAGCTCTCCAATGTTGGCTGTGATGAACTTGGCTTCTGAGATGATGGCTGCAGTCTCATCCAGACCCTCCTTCCTGGTCTTCCAGTTCTTATCCTCGATTTTAGACACCAGATCGGATGTGATCTTGTCACTTAAAGATGAGAGGGAAGACAGACATGAAGAGGAGCGAGAGAAATCAGGTCCAATAGTATGCATAAATATAGACAGGGATATCAGAGTCATCTTAGTGTTGGAATAGGACCCTAGACTTAGACTTGTTCAGTCTTAGGATTAAAAAAGTACTGCCCTAAACATATTAGGGCATGAGGCATTAACACACAGGCTTGAGCAGTCCTCAGTGGTCTGTGGTGGGCACAACATAGAATTGTTATGTAGCTTACTTGCAAACAAAGTCTGGTAACTCTTTCTCTAAATCCAGGAGGAAGTTTGTTTGGACTTGTCATTGTTCCTAATCTGGAGTGACATAATGAAAGCTTAAAATGCTTGTCTCTTATTCCTTTATCTATCAAACTAAAACACTTGAATGTTTTCTGTAGCTGTATAGTTTCTGCTAAATAATACATTATCTGAGCTACTCTAAAGCAGTATAAAGTACACTTTACAGAATCAGTCCAGCGTTTAGTTTGTACAAATAATTACGGCCAAGCAACTCAACCGCCTCTGATACGTACACAGAACCTCTCACTCACCCTCATTCATATATTTAAATGCATGATCCTATAGATCAATGCAATTTCTAGACATCGTCTTAAAAGTTAAGACATTGCAGAATTAAAAATATACAATTGTCAATTACTGTGTTCACATTCTCAAAAATAGGACTCTGTGGAGTTTTAACATTGTGCGGGTCCACTGAGAGGCTGTGTCCTAAAAAGTCAGTGTTTGTTACCTGATATCGGTTCTGGGCAATAGGTCCATGATGTCCTGTCCTCCTCCTCCATCTTCCTCCTGCTCCTCTCCTTCATCGCCGTCCTCCTCTGCAGCGGCCTTCTTGGTGGATCGGATTGGAGCTGGCGGAGACTGGCCTTGCATCTGTAAGGGAAATACACTACTTCATTCCTCTGCTGCCTGGCTAATTAGCTGACTAGCTGCCTTGCTACAACTCAGCTTGACTGTAATTCACTAGTTGTAGTTGGAGTAAAAGAAAACCAGGCTTATGAGCCGTGAGGCAACTTAATGGTCATCTTGCCCCAACTGGCTGTGTGTACCACCCAAAAGCGAGCCAGTCCCTATAGACCCCCATATTAAATTGGCCATCTTTTATCTACCTAACGTGTCAGGATGAGCAAGTGGTGAGAAGCCACCTGAGTCGTTGCTGTTTTCTTAAACAGTATAGCTGGGGGAAAAAAAGACACTTTGTCCCGCTTCTACTCCCTGAGGACTGAAGTCCCTACCTTCTCAAACTCAGCGTCTATCTGTGAGAGGAGAGCAGGCTTCTCGTCTTCAAAGAACATGCGCAGGGGCGCTCCCATGTAGAGGTACATGACTCCCAGCAGGGAAATGGCAGCCGTCCGAACAGCAGGGTTAGTTGCCCCCAGAGCCGTCTTCACGTTGTTGATGAAAGCCTTCACATTGATACTTGAGAGAAGGAAGGTCAAAGGTCAATAGATACCCCTAAAGTGCTGTAACAGCTTTTTCTGCCTTCTGATGCTGGTTTCTCTTTTTCTTCAAAATGTATTGTAAAGAAAACCCATTTACTAAATTAAACATTAAAATGAAGATGGTAAATTACCCAGCAAAGCCAAACTCCTTCATGGCATTAGCCAGCCAGTTGAGAGTCTCTGCCTGGTTTTTTGGGTTCTTCTGGGTAAACGCCATAGACACAACCTGACAAATAAAACACAAACTGCATTTATACCATATATAAATACATCATCATCTACTGGCCTGTTAATCACTCCAAGTATCTTTCTATGGGTAAAAATGTCTTTTCAAATTCTGAAGTGTCTTCTGTCTAAAGAAATGGGCCAAAAACCTGTTCTGCAGTCCATGGTAGTGAGCAGGCCTGTCCAATGGCAGTCAGGCCCTCTTTGGCATTTCCACCACATTTGATGTCTCCGACCTTATCCACCAAGCCGTCCAAAACGACAGAGGCTGACGTCTTTGAGAACTGTCCTCTCTCAGCTATGAGAGCCACAATGTGCAGCTTCATCTGCATCACCTACACAGGGAGAGCCAAGACCACAACATCAGCATGGGTCCATCAGTACTGATGGTTCGACACCAGCCATCCCTAAAGTTAGTTTATTAAGCATCTGTTAGTGATTACACCACACTAACGCAGTTTAATATCTATTTGGACAGACTAATAAAACCAAACCAAGTGTATGACTCCCAAGTTTTAAAATCAATTCTCATTGTACTTTTGATTAACAAAAGGAACTATAAACAACTTTCTTCTTTTGTTAGAAAGATTTTTCTCTACATGCTCTGTTGTTACCCCCTTTAACCTGTGCCAAGGATAATGTTTTACTGTGGGGAAGAAAGAGAGTTTGATGAATTTCAGCAGAAAAAATGTTTTATTGTGGACTCTATTTGGTATTGTAAAGGGGAAATATAAACTGCCAGCAATCACAAACTGCAGCCTTTACGTTGGACTGTGCATTTATGGAAACACAAATTGCAAACCATAAGAAGTTGCCATTGAAACATTAAAGCCATCTGGCTGATCCAGCTATACTGTCATCAGAAATGGATGTCTTGCTTCCACAATTCCTTTTTCCTTGCACCCTCAGGGGGATATATGGATACAACTGATGGATCTGGGACACACCCGCTGAATTCTGATTCTACAGTATAATAAGTATGGAGTCACGTTTTTTGAGCAAGCAACACATTCATAAGTGCTGTAAAAGTGAAAACAGAGCAAGAGTAGAGTATTTTCCTGGAGCGCTGTTGCATCCTACGTGAACATGGCTTCAGGAAATTGTCACTGATATGTCAACTTCTGTAATCAAGACAGTTACCTGAAAGTTGGTCTCCTTCCAGCCTGGTTTCTTGGCCAACATCCTGACTAAGGCCTGACAGGGCATCACAGTCTTATCCATGGTCTCAACAGCCTAGAAACATACATGAAAACATGGATTAAACACTGCAGCCTACCACTGGATATAAATGCAGTATTATTGGATATACATAAAGTATTACTGGATAATGAGAGGCTTTACTGTGGTTTCAGCAGAATTCAACATGCAATGCAGAGTTTTAAGCAGTTCACACTTAATTGGAGCTGGTGGATAGAGTAATAATGTTCAAACAATATAAATTTCTTCAACTTGATACTTTCATGACAAAAACTTTCAGCATTTACTTTAGTGCCAAGTTGGGCTGCAACTACCAATTATTTTCTTGCTAATCATATGAAAATTTCAAAAAATAGGGAGAAAAGCCCATTATAGCTGTCCAAGGTGATAAAGTCAAATTGCTAATTTTATCCAACCAAAGATAGTTTCCTTTCATTTGAGAAAGAAAACTACTAGATTATATTTACTTAAAACATAAACAATTTATTATTAGCAAAAAAGTTGCAGATGAATTTCCTGTCAAGGCACTATTCAACTAATGGAGGACTTGTTGCAGCTCTTGAACCAAGTATATTAATTTGTGTCTGGTGAGGACAATTGCTGAAGTATGACAGATGCCATTATTTTTATGCAAACAGATAAAAGTAATGTATGAAATAACTGGTCATGAATTCACACAGTATTCAAGGAAGAAAAAAAAATACTCTACCCTCTGGAACTCCTCCATACTAGCCAGCCTCTCTTTCCAGTTGGCAGAGTCCAGCTGCTGTAGACAGGAGGCAGGAAGTACACCTGCTGCCAGCTCCTCACACACCTCAGCCTGACAGGACAACACACACATTCAACTAATGAGAAATTAAAACAGCGACATACTCCCTCTGAGACCTTTGATGATGTAGATGCTACGGAATGATACTGAAACAATTCACTAATAGTAAGAATAGTCAGGAATTAGATGCCAGATCTGTCATCATTGCAGTACTTTTTGTCATAGAATGAATGATGGTTGACTGGTTTAAGACTCAATTAAGAAGAGCACTGAGCAATCAGTGCTATGATGGGGCATTTCCAACAACTACATAAGAACGAAACTTGTATAGTTTTAAGATAAATCAACCCTTTTCATGGCAGAGATCTTGATGTGTCAATACAAGAAAAGCAGAGGTGCAAATAATAGCATTAACGATGGCTCCATTCCATCAAGTGTCCTAGTGATCCAAGAGCGTGCACCAGAGCACTGGCACTGGCTCACCTACATGGAATGCAGCCATCATTAATCATAATCCACCTCTGCTTTTCCTGTTTTGACAAGTCAACATGTCTGTTGTCAAAATGGTCTGTTCCCTGTGGCTGAAAACAAATTCTCAGATCAGAAACCTCGGTGTGGGTGTGCATTCAGACTGAAATTACCACAGCAAGACATCAAAGACCAAAGACATCATGGACTGTTTAAAGCCTTACTGCTGCTGGACCAGCAAGTTTTTTCAGTTTGTTTATAGTGGATCTTTTAATCCTAGAACTGTTGAGCCTAGTTTAACCTATACAGAGGTTTCTGAAGGTTTGTCATGTATTGTGTTTTGCTGCAGTGGTGGAAATGCATGAACCATGTCTCCCAATATCTTTACTCCAAAAATAGATAGAGACAGAATTATCCATCAACCGGCCAATAGCTACCAGTGTCACTGATGTCATCGTGAGAAGTTCAAAAACACAATCATACTGACAGTTCCAGGAGTCTAACAGGAGGCTGTGACTGATAAAACAGGATGGAAGAGAAAAATGAGGGAAAAAAACACTGTAGGTCTAAAAAAGTAATTGTTACTGACTACCACATTTTTTTTCTTGATTTCTTTTAGTGTTTCTTAAAGCAAGAACGTTGCCATTTGAAATGACTTTAGTTTTGTGTCATGTCTGTGATTATGGTCATTCCATCATTTTTGCCAGGGGTTGTATTTGGGCCCATTCTGTTGACAGTGGCACCTTCAGACAAAAGCTTCTACTGAAAGACAGTTTATGCAAGCAGACTTACAGACAGTTCACTCTCGGTCAAGTCTTTGCTGTCTGGGGTCTTCTTGGTTTTTCCACCGGCTGCAGAGGTTGGTTTGCCTTTCTTAGATGGACCAGCTGACGCCTACGGAAAAAAGAGACATGAAACACTTCAAGTACAACTGTGGACAATTAATGACACAAAGTTAAATTGGATTAGTTTTCTATGTGTGTATTGCTCTGAGTATACCTTGCTGGCAGCAGCTGGGGTCTTCCTGGGTGGGCCAGAAGATTTGGGTGGAGCTTCAGCAGCAGGAGGAGCTTTAGCTGCTGGCTTCTTGTCCACCCCTCCACCACCACTCCCTCCTCCCACACTCTTCTTCCCTCCAGGAAGCTCCACTTTATCAGCACATTCCTTTATCTGTTCAATCAGAACAAATGATACAAAAAGACAGTGGTTAGCATAAGGGTTAATGATAATAAAAATGGGAGTTTTCTCTCGGCTAATGAGTGTTTCCTCTCTCTTCATCATTCAACTAGTCCTTACTTTATCTAGCTTGAGTTTATCCAAGTCACTCAGGAAAGGGTTCACAGCTTTTTCTCCAACCACTTTCATGGCCGTCCCCAAAGCTTCAAAGGCAGCGTCACGCACCTCTGGAGCAGAGTCATTCACTTGCTGAGATGGTTTAGGAGAAAAGCACAAGTAGACTTTTAAAAGAAGACATTTGAAAATGGGAGTAAAGTGTCTTTCCACACCTAGCCATGTTAACAATGTCTTACATGTTATACCAATCAATGGTAGTACTCCTCTCACTACCACCTGGCAGCAGTACTATTCTACTTCATTATTTGATATTAACTTTATTTTCATTTCAGTTTGGTTATATACTATAAGAAACAACAGATGTGTTCAGTTCCATGTACAGTATCACCCAAAAGGAAAAGGCAGCAAAACTGTGAAGACATGTCCACCCAGGGCACGTGTACCTTGATGAGAGCAGCACAGAAGGGTTTCAGGACACTCTTGGGCAGCGTAGCCTGTGTGCAGTGTCTGAAGGAGCGGGCCAGAAACAGTGACGCCTGCTGCTTAATGGAGGGGTTCTTATTGTCCATCACTCCCAGGATGTCCTCTGACAGGTTCTGGAGAGTGGTCTGGAAAAAAAGGACAAACCATCAATCTATCCAACTCTGATTAGGAGGTCTTCCAAAATGCATTAGAAGCTGGTCTGTAGAGTCAGTAAAGTGCTCTATAAATAACAGCAGTCAATATATTAGGGTTTGGGACGAATCTATGTCAGGAAATTTAGAAATTGATGCCACTTGGAGCCATTTTCAACCCATCAAACAGATTTTTCTAATTTTGGTAAGGAATGTCAATAGGATAATGCAGACCTATTTAGTTTACAGCTCAAAAACACACTTAAATTACATATTTGTTTATCATTTATATACTGGGTCATACACTGGAAAGCTAAGCTGGTTTCATCAGTTCAGTATGCTATGCAGCAGTTACACCCAGCAGTTTCTGTATTTAACCCTGTCAGCTCCAGGCCAAGATCTGCCTTTTTGTGCTACTTCCATTTATCAGCCTCTTAAAGTCTCTCATTAACTTCAATTGCACATTTTTCTTTTTTTGGAATAACTGCAACTATTTAAAAATAGAGAGATATAGCTTGCTCTCTTATTTATATGCACATCCGACTATACATACCGTGAGGAAGATGGCATCAATAGCCTCCTGAAGGGCCTGAACAACCTGAGGCTTCTTTTCCTTGAACTTCTCCAGAATAGTTGGCACCACCTGAACACACATGAAACTCTAATTTAACAGCAATCAGTGACTTTGAAAGATTAGACAAAAGAAGAGTACTGCCATACAATTGTCGTTTCACTTGAGCAAAGTCTTTACAGCATATTACAATGTCAATAATTCAATAATCATGGCAAAAAACATTTTTGGCGAAAGAAACAACTAGTCTTTGAGTTGTGAAAATGTCTGATAGCCACTGTAGCCATTTACTGTAAAATTAATAAGGCAAAGCTAACGAGCACGTTTTGTCAATTATACCTGGTGACTTCATGGAAATGAAAACAACCTCACTCCTTTGGCTGCTAATACAAACTTGTCGATATTTTGAGATATGCCGACATCAAAAAAATAAATAATTTGCTGTCAGAATATAAAGAGATTCCTTTAACTTACTTGTCCTGAATATGTCCCGAACTTCTTTCTGAGACCAGCAGCCAGTCCAGCCAGACATTTAGCTGCCAGTGATACCAGCATTACATTGGCATCTTTCCCAACAACCTGCAACATGAAACTAGTAAGTGAACAATGCAAAGTCATCCAACCACCCAAAATTCCCTATAACCTACTCCAAGATAAGATCTCTTAAAAAACTGTACGTCAATTAATTTACCTTCTTCAAAGATCTGACAAGGTCTCCATAGTCTCCATTCTCTAGTTTGGGGTTCTTGGACAGAGCCTCGACAGCTTCCAGAGCTTCTTTCCGCTCCTGCCACTTTTTAGCTTCCTGAAGAACCAGACAGAGCAATGTCAAATATTGCAATATTAAGGACTAACACAGAAATGCTTAATTGGCTAAGTCAGGAAATGTTGTCATTGGAAACGTTAAAAGGCTATCCAAAATGTTAAGTGGCAACCTCCTTTGAACGACGACGCCAACACGAAAGTGCATTTCAGTGCAGCAGAAACTGCAGTTCCTCCAATATCAACTTGAGGCCGACTCCATATGGGAATCAATCCTATTTGACCCCATGCTAAAAGACCCAACTTTACAGCATAAAATAAAGAAATAAAGATGTTCATATATATTTCTGGTGTGAAAAACAATTTTGGTCTCTACAGTTCCTCTCTCCCTCAATGGCATCTGTGTAGAAGGTGAATTTTGCTATATCGGTTGAGCTGGAGTTGATTATTGAGGCTATAGAGCAGAGGTCACTAACAGATGGACCGCGGTCCGGGTCTGGACCCAGAAGCTGTCCCATACGGACCCGGACCTACAACCAAAACAGAAGGTTATGATTTAAAACCTGATGGGTCGCTTCTATTTTACCCGGCGCAGCTTTTGTAGACTTTACTACAAAGGTTTAGTGGATACGGAAACGCACAAAGCAATTACATGCGAGTTAAACCATTCCACGTGATACCACTCAGCCAATCAAGTCTGTGCATTCCAGGCGGTAAATATTGCGACTCTCGAGTGCAGACAGATGAGAGTTAGAGGCAAGTTACACATTAAAAGACGGTAGAAAGAAAGAGAAAGATAGAGATGGAGTAGAATACAGTGAGAGATACAGACGACTGAGCAGGAGAAAGTTGAGGAAAAAGACGAGTGAGACGGAGAGAGTTGAGAAAAATAAGGAAAAGACACTCTCCAAAAAAAGAAAAGTGGACAGCAAAAATAGAGCATTTAATCCCAAATGAACAGACTCATTTCAGAAGAGGGGAAATTCAAGCCTTTCCTCCCTTTTTTTATTTTTCTTAAGTTAAGCACTTTGTTTGAGCATGCACAATTTTCACATTGTATTTATTTTCTCTTATTTTGAAATGCAGCCTTATTTTGTAAATGAGAGAACATTATACATATCGGCAGTCATACATATAAGTTCAGATCTATGTTACTTGACAATAAAAATTGTCAAAAAGTCTTCAAATTGTCCTGAATTCATTTGATTTAACAGTAAGGTATTGAGTACATGCAGATGTTGATACAACTACTGGGCTCCTTAAATATATATCACATTAAATAGTTAGACCTGATATCATATCTGATGATCTACTGGACCTTTGCTTCAAGAAACTTTCTCCAACCTTTTTAAATTTTAGTTAACACCCGCACTATAGAGTAACAAAGTGTGATGGTAAAATATGTCAACCATTGTTATTTTTTATTAATATCATTGCGAAAAGAGGCATTTTAAGTTCATTACGCTACAGAAACCAGTTGGCTGTAGGCTGAAATCTTGACTTATAATGTCATGCTGGCATTTCAGGAGGAATTGTACAAAGTAGCATAACCAGTCCTGAAGTAGAATGGTAACACAGGGGTAGCCACAATGGGCTTCAAAGTCTGACAAACTTACGATTTTCTCATAGTAGTCTTTGGGAATCTTGGACAGAACCTCCACAGCTTCCAGCAGTTCATAAGGATCCACTGCTGCCACTGTTTCCACTTCATCCTCTCCTGAAAGCAGAACAGAAAAAGAGATGGCACCAGACCCTGACTCTACAACTGCTCAACATCAAAAGGAAGGAACAAAGCAAAATGTCGTATGCCAGTATTAGCAGTTCATTCTGTAGTTAAACCTACCATCAGACTGCTCTGCTCCTTGGGCCTTTTGCTGCTCAAACTTTGCCTTCAGGTCCTGCTGTGAGCGCAGGAAGCGGCTTTGCTTTGGAGGAGATGAAGGCAGCTTCACCCACTCCTCTTCCAACTCCTTCAGCTGCAGAGACCGAACACACAGCCACTGTTTAGTTTAACTCCATTCTTAAAGCTGAGTATTAAAAGGGGAGTGAGTATGTGCAATGATGAGCGTGCCCACCTGTACTGAGTTAATGTTTTGCAGTGGAGGTCTCAGAGCATCCCTGATCCATTTATAGATCTCAACAGCAAGAAGCTTGGCTTCGTCTCGCACTGCCTTCTCTCTGGACTCAAACTGCTTGGATAAAATCTTGACTACAGGCTTCAATGTCACGATCTTAGATCCAAACTCACTGAAATATGATGAGAAACCAAGAGGACAGGAGGTCATTGACAGGAGATAGACGGACATACAAAAGTACCAGTACAAATGTTTTTGGTTAGCAATGATCACTTTGACATTAAACAGCTCTTGTTAGGGAGGGGGGGGGTCAAATGGGCCCATTGACCCTTTTCTACTCGGTCACTGCTGTGCATCCAAGGAGACAAACTGATATAATGTCATTAAAGAGATATGAGAACTCATTAAGACATACTTGTAATAAATTACATTATAGAAATGAGAAGATTAGAGATTAGTTAAAAAGTGATATGCTATTGAGTCTGCATGCTACAAATTATTCTATAAAAAGAGCAAATAGTAAAGATAACTGTGATCCTTGTCTAATCTATCATTTACCATCATCATTTACAGAGTGGTCGTCTTTGGATGAGCTCACAGGGGATCATTTCATGCAGGGAGGTTATGGAAACTTGACAGTTTTCACACAATTCTGGGTAATACGACAAACATTCCAATTTTCAAAACATCCAACTGTTTCTTCTTGACTGTCTGGAATTCAGTATTACATCTTATGAGAGACTACACTGATAGAAGAAAAATTGTGTTACTCATGATAAAGACTCATACAGTACCCATGTTGATATCAGCCAGAGGCCATTGATTAATTTTCAAAATCCACGATTCAATTAAACAGTTGATTTTAGGGTAATGATATTTGTTTTCGTCTGTAAAGATCAACCGATCATTGTTTTATTTAGCATCAACTGTCAATTACATTTTCAAATTCATCTTTAAAAGAAGTTGGAAAGTTTGGAATGCGTCAATGCTTTGGCTCCACTGAACATGTAAGGCATGGGGACCATTCACGGTGCGGATGTGCTGCATAATGCACCGTTCACTGGTTACACCTGCAGCCCACGTATGGCATAGGCTCGTCAGTTACAGGCAAAACAAGAGGGTGAGTTTTTCTTTTGGTATTGTGGCTTGAGTTATTGGACCCAGCACACTGCTGTGAAACTTCCAGTTTTTCATTGAGTTTGTATAATATGGGAGGTCCACATCTACAGACATCTACAGTGGGTTATGTAAGGGTTCAAGTTACTAGGCAACTGCCAGCTTGTACTGGCAAAATAAAAGCTGACAACTTTATTTCATCCATTGATCTTCACTGGCTTGGTAACTGATGAAACAGAGTTGTTCTCCATGGCACCATGTCTATCATGTTACCAAAGCCTTATCGTTGGGCCAATGAGGTCTGATTGCTCATCTTCTTTTTTTTTTTTTTACTTTTAGTATTCCTCTGTCATTCAGTCTACTACAGTAATCTCTCTTCTCAACGGTTATCAAAGAACGCAGGTGAGAGGAAGCAGTAAATAACACGTGCTGCTCTCATGCCTGGTGTAGCCAGTTTCATTGATTATAGTGGAAGCATAGCCGCTCCACAAATGCGTACATTGCGTGTTCAACGTAGTCAAAGAGTAAGGCTATATATTCAAATATAAAATCATGCAAAATGTATTAATAAGAATTTCTTTCACGATCACCAGTAGATTTGGAACAATAAGTTGAACAAAAAAACAAAATGGTACACCAACACCTACAGAATGCCACCAGGACTAAAGTACCTTTGTGCCATCTATATTTAACCGCAGTGTGCACTCTTTACATCAAACAGCAAGTGTCATTCAAGGTCACAATGAAACAGCCTGACTGTACTATCTAAATTACTTTGACAGAATGTGTTTAAGAGACTTAGGAAGCATTTCACATTCTTTCAATACTTGCTTTAACAAACTATTATCTACATAATAAACAATTGAACACGTACATGTATAGCATTAAAGCTAGGGTATGTATTTTAGAAGCATTTTTTGTTTGCTGAAATTCTTTTTACATTCTGACAGCAACCAATAAATCAAACGTTCTTCATGAGTGTGGTCATTCTAACCTAGGAGAGGAGCACTGACCTGAGAGCCTTCCTGAGTGCCTCGATACAGGCCACCACTATCTTGGGGTTCTTGTTGTCCAGTCCTTTGAGGAGCTCATCTTGAACCACCTCAGCCTTCTCTATCTCAATGTACATCAGACAGATGTCTGTGCCCAGTTCCTTAGCTCGGGCCTTTGGCTGGTTGAACACTTTGGTCACCACGCCTGACACCACCTCACCTGTCGTCCTGTAGCAAAGGGCATACACACAAACACAGCTTGTCAGAACACAATGGACATAGGCACACAATCTTATAAACAAGGTTGATTCATGAAGATCTTTACAACTATGTATACTTCTCATCACTGACATCCATTTCAGGCAGCCATTAATGCTCATTTACAGACAGTAAAAATCGTCTTGCAGAGAGGTGAAGTGTATTGAAATGCAGGGAACTGTGCTGTCAGATTTAGGTTGTGAAAGACTAATGCAGTTCAGATTATTTAAATTAATCTACACATGAAAATACAACTAAGTATGACAACACAAATGTAGACAAACAGAAAACACTATTGGCTCCTTAGAATAAATTTAGTTAAGGGAATGACGCATAAAAATCCAAAATGGTTTGAATAAAAATTCTACCTAATGTAATTAAAAAAACAAAACATTCATACTTCCATTGCTTCTGGACAAGACAGTCTTGTACCACAATGGACTGGATTCCTTCTGGATTGGTGGTTAGACAGGACTATAAAAACTACAGGATTACTAAGATGCATCTCCAACATTGTGGGTTTGAATGCAGCCTGCTTAGGTGTGGCTGTGGCTGGCTCATTCTTCTCATAGTCCTCATAGCTCACACAGCGGACCTTTGACTTGACCATAACTAATAAAGAAAATAGCTGCATTTCATTTATGTTTTTAACGGTTTCAGTGCCCTTGTTTCATTAATTGCCATGAAAAAGACCCATTGTCTTGCAAGTAAATAGTGGGTGGGGTTGTGTCATCAGTGCAGCTGGGAGTATGAAAAGTTTCTCTTCCCTGAGAGATTGTCCACGCTGTTTTTCTTCCTTTGGTCTTCTACTCTGCAGCATTGTCACACCACATTCCTCTATTATCCACTCACCTACACCACTGAATTCACTGACACCACACCCTATTTCTTTATAGAGGATGTTTTAAATAGCCATTTCAATTACTTACAAAACACAGTTGCTGTGTATCTTCCATTTTTCACTACAGCCTACAAGGTGGTTACCCCTTACATATTAAAGTAATTTGGTCAGACAGTAGCAGTGACTCCACTTTGTACAAACAGCCAGCCTTTAGGTCCACCACATTCTGATTTTTTTTTTATTATGATTTATTCAGTAAACTCGGTCATCTCAATGCTTAGTCAGCTGACTGCCAAAAACAAATCAACATGGCATCCCTTGCTCAACTTTTGCAGCAGTGCAATGTAATCTGGCAAGGCCGTGCACTGGCCCCTCAAAATACATGCAAGTGCACATTTCTAGGGGATTACCTTGTAGACTAAATGCCATATTTTTACTGTATAATTGCTGCCTGAAGTTGATGACTTCCTGGAGTTATAAATTCCTGTCTGTGATGTTTACAAAGTTATGCAGTGTTTAGGCATCTGATAAGCCTTTAAACAAGTAGTCTGTTATTCCAACTGGATTACATTTCATTGTCTCACTGGTACCTTAACATGACACCCCCACCAACGGAGCTCCCTGCTTTGTTTTAGCATAGGGCTGGTTTCAGTCTGAATCCTCACAAATGCCAGACTTTAAAAATAAGATTGCAGATGAAATTACTGTTGAAACTATTACTTACTTGCCAGCTACATGGGCATTCTCAATGAAGGCCAGGGCAGCCTCCAGGCCTTTAAGCTGAGCCACAGCATTAGAGTCAGTGACAAACTTCTTTATCAGTCCCAGGTACTTCCCCCACTCTGGACTCTTCTCATCTTCTATCCTCTGGAACAGCTTCAGAGCTTCTTCATAACCATTCAGACGAGCTTTCCACACCTGAAGAAGAGCAAGAACCACAGAGAAAACAGTGAGGAACAGAAAGAGAAATGGGGGTATGAAATGAAATCAACTGGAGTTTGTCAAATCCAGTTAGTCACGTTTCTCTTGTTCCTATAAAGAAAAAAAAAAACAACAAATCTAGATGTACATGGACCAATACAAATGTCTTTCCAGTTTCCAGTGGGAAAAATGGAGGTCTGTATAACTGAGAAGGGATGTGACCTACATTCATAATGGCTGAATATCTCCATAATATGTCATCTTCTCCATTTGTCTTCTAAGGGTACGGTAGGCAGATATGTTTGCTAGATTTTCTCCCTAGGTTAATTTGTGAATTTGAGGCAAAATGATTTATAATGTACGGACCAAAAAAGGCCTGTGGTTGGGGCAAGAAGGCAATTCAGTAATGTTAAATGGCACTGAAGCAGGAAATTGAGTTTAGCCTGTGGTCAGTCTGCTTATTATTCTTGCTGATTCACATTTGGCTGTCTACAATGAACTCTATGGGTCACATGCTCAGGNTTCTTGCTGATTCACATTTGGCTGTCTACAATGAACTCTATGGGTCACATGCTCAGGAAGTTTAAAAACAATACCTGATGGGAGTAATTATTTTTAATCTGCCAAAATAATTATTTCTACACCCCTGTGGTAGAAAAACATGTGATCCCACCAAATTAAACTTCGTACACTAAAGTGGATTCTGTGCATTCATTTAAAACACTTTCATTATCAATTGGTCTGCAGATTATTTTTGAAATTACTCACACAATTGGTTTGTCTATGAAAGTTTCTGAAAAAAAAAAAATCAAATCCCAAGATTACATATTGAATTTGCCCGTTTCATTCAGCCAACTGTCCAATATATAGATATTCAGTTTAATATATTTGTATTAAACTTAAATTTGTGTATATATATATATATATACACACATATACATATATATATATATATATATATATATATATATATATATATATAGATAGATAAATACATGATCTAGTAACATTTTATATTACAAATAAACCTGTCAGGGCTCTCTGGTGGACAAGCTGAATGGAGACTGCTTTTAATTGCCCCAAATATATTTGACATTTCTATTGTTCGGCCTTGTTCTGATCATCTCATCAACCCAATTTCCAGGAGCAGCAGGCAGCTGTTTTCAGCTAAAACACTCACTAATAAACTCACTGTTCGCTACCTGGCCTGCACTGAACAGAGGACAGACAAAGAGAACATAGTGGAACATTCAGCTGCTAATGAGCCACATATACAGTAGCTCTCTCTGCTTGGTAAAGACCAAAACAGAGGTAGAAGGAGAGTGAATATTTAACCAGCCAGGTGGCCGGAAGCACAACCTGGGATGAATAGTAATGTTGCTCCATGTCTCCAAGTTGCTAACAGGTTAGGCATTTTAACTTTAAAAATCAATGATGTGTCAAGGGTGTTTGTGATGTTCAGCTCGCAGTGAAAGCCTGTCCCTAAATGGCTTAAAATACCGACTGGTCCTGCTTTAATGAAGTAAACACCAGTTTCATTGTCAGTGAAATTCACACAGCATCAATTACCTTGACAGCAAGATGTTTCACTCTTTTCNTATATATAAAAAACATCAACGTCTAAAAAGCTCCAGCCACAGAATGTTTGGCATTTCTTCTGGAATATTTCCCAAAACAATTAATCATTTATCAATGCAGCTGTCATTTAATTTCCTGGCAATCAATTTATCATTTAAACATTTCAGGTCTAATTACGACCTTGGTGAAATCAGGTTTCATTGCATAGCTGTTGTATTTTTGGTGTTCATGGTTATGAAGGACTGCATCACTGAGTGCAACAGGATGCTCCACAGATGTGTCTTTAATACTTTTTGGACAACAATGATGTTCTATGACACAGAAGAAGATAGAGCAGGCTCTGATACACAAACAATACGTTTTAGTAGAAGCAATTCATTAGTGGTCTGGGTCTTTCATTTGGATTATTCGACAATAAGTAAAATTATAGAATATCACAAGCCTCATCCTTTAACTCTCAGGTGCTGCTGGGCTGTATAAAGCATCTTAACAGGCTGCAAGTTGGAAGTCCATCTGATGCAAAGTCATTGTTTTGGCGACAGAGTTTAAGAAGGGGCAAAACAAAACCCTTTAAATGAACAAAGAGTCAGAAAAAATTGTATTGTTGATATTTAGATTATGTTAAGACTTGTGTAATGCTGAATTACTTTTCTGGGTACTTATGAGACCTGGTTTAGATTTATGTATTGGATATTTAAGCCTTTTGGGAATCTGGATTATCAGGCTGAAACTGTGTAATGCTTGTTGAGTTAACAGTGAACATCAGAAATTAATCTTTTTCTTGTTATGCACAATAAAAAGAGTTGTTTGAATAAAGATAAGTTACAGTAAATAGCTGCTGATGAGTTGGAACTACTACCTAGTCAAAAGTCTACACAAAAGGAAGCACTGTGCATCATTGTTCTCTCATAAAAGGGCACTCAAGTTATTCTTTAAACTGAGAGAACTGAGGTAAACTGCAGAGACATCATCATCAAAACATTGAGGACATATATCAGTCACCTTGTGTTCACATTTCTGGTCGATGGGAAGCTTCATCCACTCACTATCATCCCCCATGGTGGCCACTGAGGGGGTGGGCTTCCCCAAAAGTACTCAACTGGGAAAAAAAAGAGCATTATCAACATAAAATTACATCTGGTACAATTTCTAAATTGCCATGAATTGTCAGCCACACAACATATTCTGCTGCAGTAACCAAATAAACATTATATAAGATATATAAGAGACATTCACTTATCTACAGTATGTAATCTAGATCAGTGCTTCTCAAACTCTTTCGGGTGACTCATAGGAAAAGTGGAACACATGAGCTCCCAAGGTTTCTGCTGGTAGTGTTTGGCCATTACCAGCCGCCATGGCAAAATCTTCTCCACAAAGCCAAAAAGCTCCACAGGAAAAAGGCCATTCTGCAATCAATCATCTGATCCACTTCCTGAATACACAGTGCATATGCAGTCCTTGGTGCTGTTTCTTACTCTATGTGCAAGGCCCCATTGTCCCCACTCCCCCATGGAGAGGGAGTGAGATGGTACCTAGACGCAGGCAGGAGAAGTGGCCCATGAACAGGATTTCAGTTTATAAAAATGCAGTATAATGAGGATACGGCTGTTTCATACCTGACACTTCTACAACAGGGCCTACCAATGCGCATTCAACCTAAGTTGGACCAGACACGTTGTTTGTCCACATCACAAGGAATCTAATAAAGGACTAAAGCATAAAATAATAAACAGATAAAAAAAAACTAAGCAAATCCTCTTTTCCACCACAAATACGTTTGTGCTACACCTATAGCTTCAGTAAGACAGGGGAAAACACTACTATGATTTTATCACCAAAGTTAAAACTTTTTTTTTTTCTCTTTTTTTTTTCTTTAGAATATCTGCTTGTAGGAGGTGCTGCAGCCCCTTTCAAAGTCATGGAACATGCCCCCACCTCCTCAGGTCAACACCGTTACTTCATAAATAATAAATAATAAAACCCTCATGCTCAGCTGTTGTACCAGTCTGTTCAGTGTCTGGTAAGAGGGCTCCACCACAGATACTTTGATAGCCTTTGTCGATAAAAGAGACTCCAGATTGTATAAAGTCCCTTCTTCAGATGCAGTGTTCCTCACTTGTTCAAATGCACTTTGACTGCACTTTCACTTGAAAGCCTGAGCATGTGATAGTCTAATGCACATGCAGGGAAGGGCTATAGGTTCATATTTCATATTGATCCAAATGGGTCTGGTAAACAGGCTAAAGACGTCATCCATATCTCCACAAAGTACCGTCAACATGGAGCCAGTCATACACATAAGCACGGCAAAAAACAACTTTTGTCTTCCATACAGTTTATGGCCATATTGATCCACAATAGTATCCTTCACAACACTCACTACAAATGACACATAAATCATAGCAGACCCCCAGATAGAGATAGCACCAAAGTAAATTCCCCCACTGTGAGAAGAATAATGGTATATCTTATCTTAAACCCTATTAAAGGTGTAGAATGAGATTGTGGGAAAAAATGTTGATATTTTAACTCAACAGCCAAACAAATATACCCCTCACTTCAGTGCTCCGACAGAAGCTACATCCCCCAAATTCATGGACGTCCACTGCCAACGCAATGACACTAACTGGGCTCGCTGACCAAAAGAGAATCCAGAGCATCTGCTGCCCAAGGCTTATTTAGTCGCCATAGGTAATGTTAGGCAGGTGAAGATGTGTAATTCCAAGGGGAAGAATGTGAGGTCTACCCTAACAAATAACACATATTTCTATCAGGTTAGCCAGGTACATACAACATAGGACTTATTTCTATTCTAAATATTTCAGCATTTTTCACACAATACTTTGTCAATGACAGTGTGATGATATTTTGTTCAAGCAATTAGCTATTGTTGCTTACATACACAATCTAAACCATGGGTGGGTGATACAATCTAGGAAAACTAATCAGTGGATGTGATGGCCGAGCAGGCAGAAACACTAACACAACAGTCTGCTTGGAGGATGTTGATCACTGAACTGTAATAAAGCCCATAAAAGATCACATGTACCAGTGCAACTGGCTGATCGCATGAGGGAGGGAATAGCAAACCGCCAGAATGCTAACTGACACTTGATGTGCTCACAAGAAGGCTCGCATTCAGTGAATTTAAACTAAGTCCACACACACAGAGTACCGTGCACAGTCCATGCACAGCCATCCTACGTGCACTCAGAAACTAGACTGCACCCTCAAATTTAGCTCGTCACAATCTATTAGGCTAGCGATCTTTTGTAAAACTCTGTTACCATCTAACCATTTTACTGGTTGTCACCAGTACTGTTTCCAGTTTGCTCATACTGGGAGTGGTCATCATCTTAACCAGCTGTCGTTAGTTACCAGCTAGTCAGATGAGCGCCATTGACTAAGGTTAGCTAACTTAGCAACAACACTAACATTTGCCACGGTAGCGCGTTAACCAGCTCATTCTGCTCAATACCGCTTCGGCAAAAATACATTCAGCTCGATGACCAATATGTGCCTTTTGACCATATGTGGCATGAACCTATTAGGTCCATCAAATGTTCATAGCGAGACCTTATTGTTTGCTAGCGGTCGGTAGCCGCCGTTAGCCGCTTTGAAACAAGGCTATGAGTTAGCCTTCCATCCGCGCCAACACAGACAGGCCTAACAACGCAGTTCACAACAACAGCTGCACAAACACAGCAACATAGCATGCTAGCTCCTGGTCAAACATGGGTTTTAACTAAAAGAAGAAAATGGTGTTGTATCGCTGGGATACCTGTTTGTGTCTCTAGGTGATAAAACGATGCTGGATGTCCAGTTAGATGGAGGTGATGGAGAGATCACTACAGTGAAACCCAGCCGAGCTTTATACCAGGCTTGACAGCGAGAAGACAACTCATGACTTCCGGTACAAAATAAAACCGGCAGATACAGTATTTCTCGGTTAACACAAAGCATCGTTTTAATCAATGTCATTGCATATACAAAAACACCCTAAGCGTCTGAACATTGCGGAATGTCGTTTCATTTATTCATGTGTCTTTCTGTGCGATTCAGGCGTTGAGCTCTCTTATTTTTGACATAAACGAACAGCCAACTTCCGGGTCTATCACTGCTGCCTACGTCCAACTTATTGCAGTTTTTTGAAACGTCTCCAAGGGCGGAGAGACAGAGGAGGGCGGAGAGAGGGGCACCACCCTGCTACCTCACTCTTCTGTTGAGTCACGGACTTTGTATACAGTCTTAGCGCATGAAAATAAAAGTCCAGAATGGGGAACACTAGCACACAGCGCAGAGTTTCAGATTGCAGTTTGTCTCCGAACCGGAGGCTTCACATCTTTTATATTTTATGCAGCAGCGATAGTTTAATGAGCTTCCTTATGTGTCACTAAGCAAAGCCATTGATTGGTTGCATTTGAATTAAGACCCACCCTCAAGGTTTGAAATTCTTATGCTGATTGGACCACTCTATGTATTGCTAATGCTTGGAAGAGATCTGATTGGCTGCTATGAAATCAAGCCCTCACTTGACTATTAGAATCCTCCCAATAATTTTCTATGTGATGTATTGTTTCTAGGCCTATTTAGCGTGACTAAATATACAGTCAAAGACAATACGATTCTATAACATCTGTTAGACGATTCTCAACCTGCAGCACAGGACACAGATATGTTGGTCTTATTTCAAAGACACAGATTCAATAGACATTTCAAGTACAGAAAGCCATTTTAGTTTTTACAACTATACTGTAAACATGATGCTTACAAACAACTATTTCTACCACCCAGGAGACATTATGCAAAATATGTGTGCCTGATTGTGAGTATTTACTATGCACTGAGGAAGAAGTGCCACGTTAGAAATAATTCTGCAGGCAGCATTACCGTAATCACTATCACTAATTTAAAAAAAAAAAAAAAAAAAGCACAGCCGTAGAACAGTATTAAAATAGGCAGTAATAAGAGAGAGATGTTCTGAAAGCTCACACAAGCTAAACAGGAACTAAATAGTGATGTTAATGGTGATTGCCGTCTACAGTATTTTGAGCAGGCATCTCCTGCAAAACAGAATCATGTGTGGGTTTGCTTTATAGAATTGTGGCATTTGATATAAATATGAATGTAACAGACGTATTTCTGAAATGATAATAATAATAATGAGAAAAAAACCCAAACATTTAAGTGACAAATAACATCCAAAAACGTAATAAATTTGTCGATCTTTTAATTTGACTATTGCTGCTACACTACAACCTGGTGTTTAAAGTTATTAATTATCAATTATTATTATTATTATTATTAACAATTATTATCAATAAAGAATTATCTTATCTTATCTTTTTAATTCCTAAGTAACAACCCATAATGCCACATGTAAGCGTTTTAGCCGACAACATAATATTGTTTTTATTTTTAGTTTGAACGAAGGAGTATCAGCAGCCATACCGATCTTATTATTATTATCATTATTATTTTTAGTAGTAGTTTAGTAGTAGTAGTAGTAGTCGTAGTAGTGTTTTGTGGAAAACAGCAAAGGAACCTTTGGGTCCTGTGTTGTTCAGGGGCATTCAATGAATGTAACTCACAACATGCCGCTGTTTCCATGGGAGTCCACCATGTCAGGACGTGCCTATGCTGGCTAGCGAGTCCGACGGCCACAAAGATGAAATGATTAAATTGTGTACATAGCTAGCTAGACAGGTCGCCGATTATAGCTACATACACCTCGAGTTTACTCATGTTAATTTCAACGAAGTCTCCTGAAATGACGACCAGCATGAATCGTTTCAATTCCACTGTCCCCGTGGACGAATACCTCGGTAGGTTCTGTTTTAGCTGGGTACTGCGCACAATTGAGCTCTTTTGCTAACTCCCTTTTTGTGCATATTTTCATGTAACAACCGCGAGCTATCTATTCATTACTCTGTCTCATTCACATCAGTGTAATTTAACCATGATCTGTTACAGTTTTCATGTCTGTGTTTTTGATTAATGCCTGTTTATTTTGACTACAGCGGACAGTAATGTGTTATTTTACCTGAGCGATGCAGTGACCCAGCTGCTGGAACATAAAGAGGAATACACTCAGTTCGGGGTGATCCGCTACTTTGCTGAATAGTATGTTACACACATGTTACACACATGTTACACACATTCACAGAACGTCACCTGTCTACATGCACAGGGACGGTTCAGACCTTGTTTAACCTTTGAGGGTTTGGGAGACTAAACATTTTTAATTTACATATCTCCACAAAGATGACATTGGAAAAGAACAGAAAATAGTAAAATTGGAAAATCAATTCAATTCAGTATTAGGTATATAAGGTCTAGTCATATTCATTCAGTTTCCATTATAGAGGCTGATTTCCATTGTAGGAAACTCCTGCTTAACCTGTGCTTATAAATGATAATACACATTTGTACATCTGAACACACTACTGTGTATAAAGATCTTTTCAATTTTTCAAATAATAAATTGGATAAAACAAATAAACAATGCATCCTTGTATACTGCCTTTGTAAATGTGATGCAGAAATAAGCGATGCTCTTTTGCCTTCATGCTGTTGTGCTGAATGTACAGATTGTAGCTCATTCACATTTCTGTGTCACAAGCTGGTTGGTAACTGATTACATGTCTTTTGAGGTAGGCAACCCCTGTAATTTGTGTGTCTGTGTGTAGTTTCAGCAGTGTGAAGAACAGTAACCACGTCCTCTTCAGAGAGTATAACTACATCAGGGCCACTCCTCATAACAGAGCCTCCTTCATCAGAGTCTTCTGGAGATGCTACAGACAGATTGGCAAGAGCGGAGGTGAGTGAGAACCAGAAAGAATTGGAATGTGTACATAATACAGAAAATGTCAGTGAGAGCTGGAAACTGATGGACCTGCTCCCAGTTATGGCTGTTGTCAGCTGGGAGCTGCTCTTACAGCAGCAATTTTTCATATCTTTTAGCTCCACCTACTGGTGAAATTGTATTAAATGCTACAGACGTATTCAGCATCCCCATCTGTACACTATGCTGAATTTGGTTAACATTGAACATTACATTAAAGAGATGCAGAAGTTAAAAAGTAAGATTGTTGTGTCTTACCAATGGCCACAAGATGGGGCTATTGGTGCCATGCATGAATATGTCATGGGCAGACTCATGGAGAACCTGGTTACCAACTTTCATTTATTAAAGTCAGCAATTGTAGAAAAATCATGTTTACTGTTACTGTGGTGCCCCCTGTTGGTAGAATTATGTGTAATGTTACACACTGCAATGTAGCTGAATATATAAACCTACTTGGTTTGACCGGTTCGTTTGAATGTCTTTGACATCCAATAGGTGGTTCACTGATGTATATTCTGTAACTAGCATTAGCATTATGTCTTGTTGTTTTTCAGACTTGTTGTCCATGCTGGAGTACAGGTCTCTGCTGCAGCTACTCTGCCCAGACTTCCCAGCAGAGATGGTGCAGAGTGCAGCCAGGTCAGTACATATGGATTTGTGACGCTCCATTTAGTGGTATTAAAGTGTAGTCATCATCATTTATATATCTATTATGTATGTAAGGTTTATACTATACATCTGAGTGCTATACATTACAACAGACCTAACAAGAAAATGTTAAAACAATATTTTTAGATATATATAGATATATATTTGTGGTTCTTGCACTGTTTGTTCTTGGACATGTATGACTGCTATGATAGTTGGGTCCCTTAATGCCTCATTCACCACTGCAACTAACAGGCTGAGAGCAGATTGTTGCTAACTGTTTTTCTTTTTTGTCCTGTAGAATTGTTCTGATGGACGACGCCATAGATTGTCTGATGTCTTTCTCTGATTTCCTCTATGCCTTCCAGCTGCAGTTCTACTACCAAGGTAGCATCAAAATGTGTCATATTAGCTATGTACAATATTTTGTAATCTTTAGTAATCTGTGTTAACCAAAAGCATATATTTCTATTTATTTCTGAATAGAATCAAAATGAAAGAGTTATTGTAAAGTTAGAACCAGTCCTTTTGTGAGAAGTGTATCACGTGGAGTTATATCCAAATTATGATGAGTGGCAGCATTAGCAGTGGAATCCCATTTCTAACCAAAGGCTGAATAAAACAGAATTGAACCCTCTGACTTCTAACTGTCCCTTATCCCATGTGTCTATAGAGTTCCTGGACAGTGTGCTGGTGATCTACCAGGATCTGTTATCGGGGAGGAGTCCGAACACGGTCATTGTCCCCACGTCCACCTCCATTGAGCAGCTCCCCTCTGTGGCTGCAGAGGAGAATGACAGGGAGGAGCAGCAGGATGGGGTGGAGCCGTCCACTCTGGCTCAGTGTATCGATGCCCTGTGTGACAGGTTCAAACGCAGGTAAAACACACACACACACACATTCTGTTTTACTCCACAAAACTCCAAGAATACAAATACGTGTATATACCTTTTTAATTGTTAACTGTGAGCAGTTGTTGTGTCTATTAATTTTTTGATCAATTCAGGCAATAAAAGAAGTCACCTTCTCTTTCACATTTCAGTCGATGCTTTTTTGTAAAGATCACCAGTGGCAGGGTGCTGATGCCACTCACCAAATCCTCACACACCCGACAAAATATAAACTCACCTTTTGGCATCCATATGTATGCAACAGAAGGGTCAAAACACCCAGCTGTCTATGACCATGACATCAGTGAAATTTCATCAGTGGCCATCATATTATCAGATAATATGATCACAGCCAGAAGAGACTGAACGTACTAAACTGATACGACCATGAAGTTTAACAACGTTAAAACTTAATATCATACTATCACATGATTTGAATATGAAGAGATGAGTTCCCTCAGAGGTGCCAGTGGTTGCTCAGCCCTGGTGGGTCTCATCTATACTGCAGCACTTGTGTGTTGTTATGTGTGTGTTAAGCCGACTTGATTTTCCTGTCTGTGTGTAGTCATCCTCCCAGGTCGTGTATGAGGGAAGCACTGGAGCAGTCTGACAGAGTGTCTTACTACAGCTTCCTCATGAGTCTGGCTAAACATGAGACCATCAACCAAACTATTGGTAGGTTGGACATTACACGTAACATTGCACCCTACTACTACTACTGCTGCTTTTACTAGTGCTGCTACTGTTGCCACATACAGAATGTTGTTAAATTGCATATGTAGTGCACACAGCTTGCTTTACGATTATACATTACTAAAATACATGAAAATATACCAGAGCTGTAGATTTTAGACTAAGACTTGGATTTGAGTTGTGCAATTGAGGACTTGAAACTTGTCTACTACCTGAAGACTCAACTGCTTACTGCGTTTGAGAATAGAGATAAAAACTTCGTGTGCTGCCACACCATAATGATCACTTATCTCAGCTGCTGAAAAGAATATTTCCTGTCACCTGTGCTTTTTGTAAACACACCACCAGGACACCAGGACATCTTCAGGGCACAGTCAAACTGTTTTACTGAAGTCGAGCCATAGTAGTTAAGTTAAAGCTGCATCCATTTATTTTTTTGCCCACTTGCATCGCAGCAAGCTGAAAACAGCACATCCAACATATTATCACATTGTAAAGTTATGGTGAAGTTTTTTGCAAACTTGTAGACACTTGAAGCAGACACAGAGCAACACCATCACTCATTTGAAGTCATGTCCTTTCTCTCTCCTTTTGCTCTCCTTCAACTCCCAAGAAAAATATCTGACTCTTTAGCTCCTGACGTCTCCGCTGTGTTCAACAGGCTGCTTTCTATCTGTGTCTGTCTGTTGTCTGGGTTCATCACAGCTTTTTTTCAGCTGACTGATGAGAGCCTTTTGACTGAACCAACAGTCTGAACAGTCAGTGTGCTGTAAAAACCAAAACAATTCTCTGCATGTATCACTCCAAGTGACTGCTTTCACATCACACAGAATGTTTTGATTCAGTATACATTTAGGAATATTCATTAATACAGCTTTAAAAAAACGGCATCTTCTCTTTCTTTCCTCTTTCTGCAGGAGCGTTACCCAGCAAGGCAGAGTTGCTTATTGACCCAGAGATGGACCAGGAGCTGGACAAACTGTGAGAGCACAGCAGCACACACACTCACACAGACACACAGCTTTTCCAAAAGGCACATGTAGTATACTGCACAGGGTGACTGAGTCATAACAAGGCAACAGTTTTAACATGCTTTTCTTTCTTTCTGACTGACTCCTGTATTCTCCTCCTCTCCTCCTCATCTCTTTTGTTTCTTTGCCCTTTACTTCCTCACATCTTTCTTCCCTTTCCATCTCTTTTCTCGTCCAGAATCGCCCAGATCTCAGTGAGTCCTGGCAGCAACAGCAGTGGCAGTGCTGTGGGGGGGCTGAAGGAGGTGCAGAGGAAGGCCTCCCCGAGAAGGAACATCCACCACAGGAGGAAGATGGAGGTGGAAAGCGATGGCTCCACGGAAGAGACAGACTCCTCTGAAAACTGACCTCTGACCTCGAACCACTCTGTCGTGTGTCACCTTCCATATCAAGTCCAGAACACACTGTGTTGATGTTGATGCTACTATTGTTCTTCATATACTATGTGGTCCTGATGAAGTTCCTTGTCTGCACATTTGACATGTTTTGAATTTTATTGTGAAATGAAAAATGATTGTATTCCCCTCAGGACTCTTGGGGGTAATGTCATTTCTTTTGCTAGTTATGAGTAGTATAACCAAGTTGCATATAAGCAATAAAACTCCAATTAATACACGTTCTTACAATTTTCCTTGAAATTCAGTTGTTCTCATGTTGGAAAAGCCGCTGAGTCAAAGTGAACTAATAAAGTAGTTTTAGGTACTGCAGGTTAGCTGCTTCTTATTAAGCAAAACAAGGCAGGTTTCATTGCTGGTTTTACAGAGCGACAGGGAAAAAAGATAGGAGCCTCTGTCGCATTGTGGATATTGACTGAGAATACTAAGAATACTAAATAAGCTGCACTTTGTATTGGCAAACCAAGCTTACATATGAGCTTTTCATCACACTGGGGTGAATGTAGTTAAAAGGATGGCCACAACGCAGGACATTAACAGTATATGTTCCCTGAAGAAAGTGAGATGCCCAACATTGATTACAATGGCAGATACATATTCTCTATGTTTGCCGGTCTGTTGTGTGAGTATGTTACAGAACAGGGACTTTGGACATCATGAGTAGCTCCTTCACATGACATCAAGTTTAAAATTTGAATGTGAAATGACACATATGAAGATCCTCACTCACACTGTGAATAATAAAGACGTAACTGTGATGACCTATATGGACGATTTCTTTGGGTAGCTGCTAACTGTATGTAGTATGATCAAAATTGATGCAGCAGATTTAAAGATATCCTGACTTTAAGCCCTAGTATGGATTGAAGATACTGGTTCCTGCATTTCCCATAATGCAACAAGAGCATCTTAGACCCTCCTTTCCTAATAAAAAGCCATCTCCACCTCCAAAAAAAACAGGCTTTCTCTTTTGGCTCCTCCTCCTTCAGAACATGTATTTAACATGCAGTTTGACAAGGATAACCACCATCATGACCACTAGTCTGTTCTTCTTCATTTTTACAACATTGAATGGTGTTACACCCAAGTTTTGGTTAAACCAACAGTATATAACAATATACAATGTGTGTGTGTGTGTATGTGTGTTGATGAGTCGTACAATAGATCCCCATAGTGTGAAATGGAAAGTACACTTTGTGGTGGATCAGAACAACAATGGCTGGCATGGAAAGGTACACTAAACTTCATAAGGACTTTAAAACAGGTTCCTTTCTTCCAGGTTGCCATTGATTTTCATTCACTTTGTGTACGAAAATCAAACAACAGACTTGCCACTTGAATTTGTAATCCCACATGATGGATTTCTTGTCTGCTTATGTTTTGATGTAAAATTCAATATAAATGAATTATTATCATATTGTTGTGAAATGAATGGAAGACAGTGGCTCTCTGAAAGGCAAAGGATGGGGTTTGTTTCTGTGAAGGGTTCAGCTCATACAGGTTTTGGAGACCAACACATCTATTTTCAGACAGAAGCTGCATGCACTGTGTAGATATCAAGAACCTTTAACCATTTTCATGCCAAATGTTTCAAGTATTTACCATTTTGCCCTGTATTTGATCCTCCCTTGGCCACAAAATTAGCAAGATCATGGGACAATACAAATCACTACAAATGATCGGCTGAGACTGTTGATACTGCTCGGGCTAATGCTACTGTAATCCTAGTAATGGATTTTATTCATACAGAACTTGTGCAAAATCTCACTGATTTGTCCCATTACAACCATCCCAGTTTTCCCAAACTGCTGTAATATTGACCAGTTTTACAGGAAATATGTAATCAATCAAACAGCATTTGACCACAATGACTGACGGACTGTGGGCAATACCAGCTCCAGATACCAGTTCAACCCTCGTTGGTCCAACTCCATTGAGTCTGAGTGACATTATTGAACATTCTATGGCAGCCATCTTCGGTGGACCAAGTCATATCCAGTGACATATCTGCTTATCTGAACGAGACTGGCTCTTATATAATAGTATCCATTTAGACTCTGTGATGGGAGACATCACAGAGTCAACAGCTAATACAGAGGACAACGCCATCACAACACAAGAAAAATAAAATGAAATAGGCACTGTTTTTCAAACACAAAACATCTCTATTGACTTTATCTGCTCAAATCTGGCTCTATCATCTGGATCAAATGCTTGTGCAGATGTTTTCTGCTGGAATCTCTTCTCTTCTTTTGACTGGAATTTAAAGACCAAAAGTTCAAATCCTGGATCTTAAAGCTGTATTCAGTGATTTAGCCACTCTGGGGAAGCAGGACAAACTGACACAACGGACAAAAACACGAGAGAAACTGACCACGCTATATGATATTATAAATGATAAATATACTAATAAACTATATATACAATAAAGCAGTCATGGCAAATATTCATCTTTTTACATGTCCAGCAGACACAGAGCAATATTTGCATTATTTTGAGTCACATTTCATGTGACTCAAAATAAATAAATATATATTCTAAACTTTCCATCTGGCTGTGGTTTGATCTCCATCAACTCCTGAGAAGAATGCATGACTCTTGCTTATTGTTCCACTACATTTGCCCCACAGTCCCAAACTGTGTCTGCTGTTCAGTGCTGGGCCAGTAGCTGACAGAATTTTCATTTTATTTTAACTGAAAATAGCAGCCTGCTACGAGAAACAAGGTTTAAGAGAGTTTCATGTGAGTGTTTGTGAACTCGAAAACCAAAACAATCAGCTAAAAGAGGCTAAAAATGAATTATCCTAGGGGAACTATATTGTATGCAATGTCACAATTCCCTGTGGGTTAACAATGTCACTTGGAGCAAATCTTCTAACGGCTGCAACAAGGAGGAACTGCAAGGAAAGTGAATTCACCTTATTTAGACAACGACAACATGTCAGATTGTGGGTAGGTATGTATTTCCACATTGACTTGACCCCAGCTCTGGTCCCAGATTTGAGCAGGCAATGCAAATGAAATGTGAGCTGAAAGTGATGTGGACAGATTTGGAGTGATCCACCATTCAACCAGTCCGCTCCGTTGCACACATACTAAATTGCACAGTGTCATTTGGGCCTCGCTGTTACACATAGTTAAAGGAATGATGTCATTGCTCTACCGACCAGAGAAACCCTGCATGTAGTTGGAACCACATCTGGAAGAAAAAGAACATCAAGCAGCAAAAAGAAATTAGGCACCTCAACAATTCAAGACCTTCAAAAGTAGATTGTCACAAGTGGGGGTTAAAAGATATAGAATTATACATGTATATTTTTGGAAACATCAACCTGACCTCATCTGTGCAAAGAAACAAGCAGGTCCATGTGTTTATTGTATATTACTTCAAAGCACTGCCTTTCGCTGCTCCTCCCTACTGTCAGGTTCAGGATGAGGCTGATTTAAAGACAGACCATTGACTTCCTGTTCATAAACATGCAGTCTTGCTTTGCTCTTAGATTCTCACATTTTATATATATATGTGTGTTTGTGGTTAGCATACGTGGCTTCTGAGCAGTTGACCTGGGTTCAAATCCAGGACAGTGTGTTCAGCATCATCTTTAAAAATTAAATGCTCAATTCACCTGAAACTGGTTTCACATGGGACACTGAAGTTCAAGCTGAAGCTGAAACTCTCTGCAGTTGGAATTCTAGTTGGTTGACTTCAGTTCCCAGTAGCTACTTGTTTACACACTGCTCATGATCACCAGTATTCCTGATCTACTGTATGTATGCTCAACATTAGACTTTCATTTTGGTCATGGATGTAGTCAAGTAAGGGAGATGCTCTCCATTGCACTTATTCATTTAGGCAGGTAAAATAGATCTATTACATACAAATCTTTCATAGGTGGCCAGGCCTTGCCACTTTTCCTATTTCTTAAATTCATGCATAATTTAACTGAAATATGTGCAAGACTTTCATAAATTTTCCTTTGAGTCAACTTACTTTTTTTTTACATAGAAAAGTTTGCAAACTGGAATTAAATATTCAAACTGTTTTAGAATGCACTTGGTTCGCTTACTGTTTAACCACATGTGACCATCAAACTGAGCACCAACTGATCACCGGAAATAAGAATGGGCCATGATGATGTCTGTCACATGTATGCAAACTAAAACTCAGGCTGCACATTCACATACTTTTCAACCTGCAAAACTAATGACATTCCCATTAGCTTCAACGGTATTTTGTGTTAAGTGCTAATAAGAAAATATTAGCTATTGATATGGTAACAGTAATGTAATGTAATGTAATGGTAAACATTACCTGCTTAACACTGTCGTAATGTGCATGTTAGCATGCCAATATTAGCATTAGCTCATAGTACTGCTGTGCCTAAATACAGTCTCACAAAGCTGTTAACGTGTCTGATGACTCCTGTTTTTTTGATATGATATTTTTGACATGACTCAAATGGTTAATCAGTTACCAAAACTGTTACCACAAGTTCACAAACTGATGATATAAACACTCTGTGAATAAATGAATCCCACAGTCCTGGAGGCTGTCCATATGATTTTACATCCAATATCTATGTGTAGTTACATATAAGCCATTTAAGCCCGCAAAATATATCCATATCAGATATTTGTGTTTGCTTTTGTGTTGGTTTATGTTACATTTGCTCTCACTGTCAGGAACATCTCAGGTGATCCTATCCATCCATAGAGGTATTTATATTGTGACATGGCCAAAAGAAGGGAAGCTGGCTGTATCCCTGGACGCAGCTCAGAAAAGAAATCCACCATGCAAGCACTCCGACACGTTGTGTGGTGTGAGACCAGGCTTGTAAGCACAGAGTGAGTATTCAGTACATGGTGTGGATGGAGGAGCGGTGCTATTCAATGAAGATGTCTTCGGTCGGACAGGAGTACCCGATGTGTTCCTTGTAATACTGCTGGAATGCTCTCCTGTGGGACACCAGAGGAGACAGTTAGAACATTACATGACAAACAAATGACAGCACACAAGTGTTTTATTTTCTACCAGTCTTTGGTTTGGATGGAGCCCAACTCTGTTTATTCTCAAGAGACATGGAAAAAGTATTTGCATTCTTGCGGTATTGTTGTGTTTAATGTTTATGTTTCATATACAATCCACAACATAGACCGATGATGCACAGGTCTGACTTCAACAACGTCAAAGTCACAAACTGTGGCAACAATAAGGGAGGCAGAATATATGTGTCGAATATAAAATGCAGTAGAATAAAACACAACAATATACTGTATGTCTTACCCTACAGACTCAGCCAGAGGACGTAATGTTGTCTCCGACATCAGCACATGACAGGCGAAGCGCTGTTGGTCAGGATGTTTGGTGATGAAACCAAAATACCTGCAGGACAATCATCAGCATTATTCAGGAAAGTTACTATTTAGAGGTTTATTTACACCTGTACCTGCTGTACTACACACAGCACCACATTTCAATATGTTCATGTCTACATCAGCGTACTCTAAATTAAACGTAAACAGACTGTGGGAAAAGGCACTATTTAATGTCATTTTACATTTCTCCTCCGTGTGTGTGTGAATGCTTTGTTTGTATTTTGTCTCCTTCATGAAATGTGTCCAAACTAAAAGTTACTACCACAATGCTTTACACATATTGGGTGTTGATAAGATCAGAAGAAAAAATGATTTAGCAAGTATTCCTATTTTTACACAGACTGCACTGGGGGTACACGAGACCCTGAATCAAGAAAAAAATCACAAACGATTCAACACAGTGGGCTGTCTAACATTTCTACAGTCTGTTCATTCGACACATGAGTAGTTTGACTCACTTGCTGTGTTTTGGATGACAGCCACAAAATGAAATGTTCTTCAACTGGAAGAAATGGAAACACTGGTCCCCCTGAAAGAGTCAGACAAAGAGAGAAACAGAAAGTTCAAAAGATTGAAGTCTAAAGTTTGTCTGTGTGTGTGTGTGTGTGTGTGTGTGTGTGTGTGTGTGTGTGTGTGTGTGTGTAAATTCTGCCATATTTGCAGCATCTTGTTTCCCACAGCAGAAACATCTACTGCAGGTTTCCCATCAGCTGGATTTGAAAAGCTGTGACAGTAAGCAGGAGCATAGCTCGGTAGATACAGTATGTAGACAGAGTGGTGCACGTACCCTGTGAGAGGAGTGACACTGGTCCTGGACACTGATCTTCACACCCTTCACACTGACCTCCAGCACACAGGCTGAGGGGGGCTGACCTGCTAACCGCCTGTTACATGCCACCTGTGAACACAAAGTGAGAAGGGAAAGAGCAGTAACCCAGCATATAGGGGTGATAATAGATATAATGATAATGACATATACATCAGTGAGGAGACTGTCACTCAGAGGAAACCACATCCAGACTGATGAGGGACACTGAGCCACATCACATCAGCTCTGGCTTCTGCTACAGCTACTGCACTTTTTTGTGTTGTTACACTCTGCTGAATTTTTCCAGTAAAATGTCTCTATAAATGTTGAGTTCATGAGACATTCATTAGACAGGCATTAGAAGAACATTTTCTAATGCTAAAGCTCAAATTTATGAACGTTAGATGATGAGTCAAGCTTTTAATTTGAAAAGTTAATTTACCCCAAATGTGTGGTAAATTGGTCCTGCTTAAGAGTCAAGAGTCATTTTCTGTCTTTTTTCTGGTTGCCCCTTAGTTGCCTACTGATTTATTTCGACTCACCTCACCTCCAACGTAGCAAAATAACTGAGAAAATAAAATTAAAGCACGTTAACGCCCCTTACATGAACACATGACACTGAAGGTTTGCACACTAACAGGTTCAATTATTCATCTGATCAGTATTCAGAACCGCTACTTATGTTCCAACAAGGAGCTAAATTCACCAAAGGAATCCACAAAATCCCATCTTGTTTCACAAAGTGAGGTAAATCTGTTGCAAAGTGAGAAGTACCAGGTAGAACAGGAAGTGAAAAGAGAGAACATGTCTGTACAAAAGGTCGTCTCTAAATACTGTTCCTTTAAGACTGTTCAG